>JAVSCE010001257.1:0-78151 GCA_032199065.1 Smutsia gigantea
GAAAGTCGAGGCCCAGCGAGCATTTGGGTAAGTGGGGAGGAGCTGAGGCTTTTAAAATCAGTGAAAACTAAAAGGCGGGAGTGAGGGAAGGCGAGACGAGCATCTGAAGCGTAAGACGAACTCTGGGCTTGGTTTCCGTACTTGATGCAACTTTCGCTGACACCATGATTTCACCAGAAGCCGGCCGATCGCTGCTTCCCACAGAAACTGCGTCCAGATCCCGTCGAGGGGACCGAAAATAAAATATTTAAGTGCAGACAGTTCTGTGTTGTCGTAGTTACACTGGAGGCAAATAGAAGACTGTATGGCAAGTGGCTTGTGTATGCGTCCTGGCTAGAGAAACTTATTGGGTCGGGTTAATATTAACTTCAGGACACAGATTGCCTTGGTGCTGGCCAAAGGCCCTTGCCTTTGACCCTTTCCTGAGAAGAGCTGCTGTATAGGCAATTCATCTACACTCTTTGCCATCAACGTTCGCAGTTACTACCTTGAAGGCTTTGGAGCCGTTGTAAAGCCAAAATAATTATTGGGAAGTATTTTGCCTTTGAAAGCCTTGACACTTTCGAGGATAAATCCATTTGCTGTTCTTAAAGCTAATCCTGATGACATATCTAGATTTCCTTTTAGAATAAGCTACAGCTGTGATACTGGCCTTTAAAAAGTATTTTGGCCATCACATGATGTCTTAGAGACCCACAACAAGGAAAACTCCATAGTACATCCTTAGCCGTGTTGATTTATGACATTGTGTGATCACTGCTGGGGTAGGTGACAACAAACCAGAGAACCATTGTTTATTTACAAAGGTGTGATTATCCAGTAAGTATATCTTTTGGGCATGTTAGAAGAGCAGAACAGTGTGATAGTTAACTTAAATCCAGTAGGCATTGCATGCAGCTTCTGACAGTTTAGACTACATAGCCGAAATTTGGACATTTTAAGAGAATCTTGTGTTTTATGTAAAAACACTCCTAAGGAAAAAAGAATACTGTGACTTTTTTAAGATCCAAAGGTGCTCCTATAAAGTCTATGTATAAATGTATAAAGACTACACAATTAATGTATCTGCTTTATACCTTTTAAACTTCCTTTGAATTATAGTTGGGAAGGGACATTGAAAACGACAAGCTTAAGGTGCTAATTCCAGTAACTTTCACTCACCCTGGCGATTTAAATCTTACGTTAGTAAAGGTATTAAAACCCAGATATGAGACATAATGAGACCACAACAATCTCCATCTGAGATTACTTTCCCTGGTTTAGACTTGTCTTTTAGGTCCACTGAACATACTGCTTAGTATCTTTGGACAGTGTTTCACATGCTATAGGTATTTCAACAAATACTGTAAGGCTAAAAGGTGGGTGATTTGCTAGACAAGTTGTTCTTTCTCAAGGTGAGGCGATAACCTAGGTACTACAAATAGATAAAATCAATATATGACAGAAAATGCTTAGAAAATTATTTCATTGGAAAACATACTTAGAAGCTTTAACTACGTAACTTCTTTTTTAAATTATTTTTTTATTAAAGTATCATTCATATACAATCTTATGTTGGTTTCAAATGTACATCACAGTCATTCAACAGTCCCCATGATCAACTTATATTGTGATTGCAAATTATTTTGTCCTTTTATCCCCTCCCCCTTGTATCTTCTTAAATTTAGAGCAGGCACTCTGTTTACACTAGTCTACCTTCAGCTATAACCAGTAGTGCTGTACCAAGTACTTCATGACTAAGTAACTGCCTTTAGAAAGCTTACTTCTAATTGACAAAATAAGTGATGAGTACATAAAAAATCCAATTGTTGCCTATTTTAAATTTTGATTGGCATTGTGAAGGGCAAGGTTGAAGGATTTTAAAGTCCAGGAAAGAGAAAACAATCAACAGAGGACATTTTCCTGGTATCTAATAAAGAACAGTTGGACTGATGGAGTTGTGATAGATGATCAGCAAAATACCATCTTTTTCTTCTGAGGTCCCCAGTGAAAGCCAGCCACAAAACTCAGATATAAATGAGATATGACTATCCTCCAAGCCACCTAGGTTTAAAAGAAAATGAAGAGTACCAGTTTATTCCTTTTATTATTTATCCTCATAGACTATACATAAATTCCTAGGGAGCAAAGTACATTTTTGAATGATTTATACATATTGGACATTGATGCTCAATAAAAATAAAACTATCATCTGCTAAACACAGAGCTATTGATACATATGATGGGGTTGGCATCCCCAGTTTATAATTGTGTAAAATTAAAATCATGGAAATGAGTCACCTTCTGAAGGTCATCTGTAGAATAAGGTCTTGAACCAGATTCTTTTTTCCCCTCGCCCTTCCCTGTCTTCAAAAATGGATAGTTGTGAGAAAATTAATGAATTAGAACACCTTCTGTTCTTTTCACTATAGTAACCACGTTGTTTCATGTGGTAGTAAAATTGACAGCAGAATGCTACTTAAATTACCGTGGTTGTCCAAATCTGAGAAGCTGTGAATTGGGTTTTCTATTTCATGAGCTGACTGTGGGAAGTTCTGCTGGATAGTCAAAAATAGAGACACATTTTCCTCACATAGATTTTTTAAAAGGGAAAATAATGTACACAACGTAAAATGTAAGCCCCTTGAAGGCAGGGATTTTGTCTAACTTCATATTGTTTCCCTGGAATCTATACCTGGGATATAGGAGCAAAATGAATCTTTGTTGAATGACCTCTTTCCCTCCTGTAAACTAGAATCAAGTCATTATGGTCTTTTTTTTTTTTTTGCTAATTCTTCTGTTTTTATGAATGCTCTTTCCTTTGCTTTCTCTTACATGAGTTTCATAATTGGAGGTGGAAAAAACAGAGTACCCTTTGCTCTTTTAAGATATGATTAATATCTGTAACTGTGAGACATTAACTCACTGAGAGATATTTAAGATCTAGAAAAGGATGAAGGGCAGCAGTTACTGACAAGCAGCAGCAGACCACTTAGACAACATGATCATCAAATCAAATAATTTAAATTACTTTATTTTAAATGAGAGAACAGTATCGGTGGAGCCTCTCAGCCCTCTGAATGCTTTGAACAGAGATGTTTTGGGGTATTAGTACTGTGACACAGTGAGTAGGAAAACCACTTTTCCTAGTTATGCTTAATTTGCATACTAAAATCTTATTGGTTAAATTTCAAGTCTTTTTAATTGAAAATTAACCTAATTTTTGTTTTCATAGCTGTATTACTACTCAACATACTGATTTCTTTAGGAAATTCCTTTTAATAATAGATTAACTCCACATACAATTGATGGTAGTTAGCAAATAAAAATGCCACATAAACACTAAATTAGCCATCATCAGTGTAACAAATTGAAGTAAACTAGTGTAACAGTCATACTTAACAAATCACAGAATACAGTAAATGAACTTACAGGCAACTAATTCCAAAATTTAATGTTAAAGGACCCACCTACACAATCCGGATTGCTTAACAAATATAAAATTAACTTGGAACATTCTGACCCCTGTGTATTTCTACAATAATCACTTCTACTTGAGACTAGAACAATAAAAAGGCAGGTTTTTATTTTTTCCATCCACTTTAAACAATATACAGTGAAGATAAGAATTAGAAACCAAGGATTTTGTTTTTTAAATCTTTTGAATAACAGGTTCAAAGGTCTACTTAGAGTTTTTAAATGACTCAGGTTCTCAGTAGTGTATTAAACCTTAAGCCATAGTTTTATTAGACCAGATAGTTGATGACTTTCTCACTGGTTCTTTCACTTTAACATGGTAGATGAGATATGCCTGATCTGGCCCCTGCCTGCCTTCTTAATTAGCCCACTACCCATGCTCTCCCTTTTTCTGAGCTCCAGCCTCCGTGAATTCCAAGATGTGCTAGGTTCTCTCCTAACTCAGGACCTTTGCTTAAGAATTTGTTCTACCTAGAATAGCTCTCTGCTGTTTACCCTTTCCCTTACCAGCAACCCCCCCCCAGATCCTTTTAACTCCTCACCCCATCCATCAGCTCTAGCCCCAGAAAATACCATCTGTGGGGAAACCTTTGACTCTACTAGGTTTGACACTCTTCACAACCTATACTTGATGACTTAACAGTTTATACTTCATGAATTAACAGTTTATAATAGTTGTTATGTTTCCCCCACTAGATTGCAAGCTCCAAGGTATCAAGAAATTTGCTTATCATCCCTAGCAGAGTAGGATAAAGAAAAATGCATTAGTCCCAAAAGCAAAACTATGGTCTTATAATTAGGCATGTAAACTATGTCATACGATTCAGTCTGTTAGAGCATATAACTGTTTTCTGACTTTATAGTATATAAGTATTTGATTATAAACCCTTTTTTTCTTATATTTAGGTTCTTTTTTAAGATTAAAATGGAGCAGTAAAGAAGTGTTGACAAATCCACAACTTACAGAGATGTTCTAAGGTAAACTTTATTATAAAAGTAATACAATAAAAAATACAGGATGGTGTTACAAGATAGAATGTAAAAATCCTCCCCACCCTCCAGTCTTCCAGTGTCACAACTGCAAAGTTTCTTTAAAATACTTAAATTTAATAAATTTCTATCAAGTCACAAGGCTTTGTTTCTTCTCTGTTGGTTTGTTTTCCATGTTGACACATTAAAATATTAAGCATCACTACTGTTACAGAGGTTTGAGACTCCTAATTTTACAAAATATGGTTAACACTGATTGCCAAGTCTGTTTTCTTCACATTTAATATTTATTCTCCACATTAAAATAATAACAGTCAACACAGGCATCTTATCCCTATTGATCACCAAAATTTTATAGTCTTATCTTGCAAGTGTAGCACATAGATAATTAAACAGTTGGTAAACATATAGAGATTGAGCACAAATAAGGCCCACAAGGTGCTGCTGTGTAATGTATCTATCAACAGGTTGATGAGGCCAGTTGTTACATTTGACAGCAAGAAAAAAGTTAACTGGTTTCTGTTCATAGCTGTGATTAAGCAAAGACTGGGTTCTTTCTTTTCAGCTTCAGAAACTAAAGGTTCTGAATGCTTTGTATTAGTAGCAGGTGACTGGATAAGTTTCCAAGAGCATGGTACTAGAGCCCCTTTAATAAGAAATTTGGCAAAACTCAGAATTATATCACCCAGTAATAAACTACTAAGAAGGATCAGGCTAGATGCAACTATCCAGATACAAAAGGCTGAATTGGCCATTCTTCGAGATACTACTTCTACATTTGCCTGAACTATATAAAGAGCTATGAAGAGGCTTATAGCTGTCAGTAGAATACAATAGGCTACTTGTATCCAGTCTTTGATATTTGATCTCTTTTTAAGCACATATAACCCTGTTTGTACACCAGCCATGTGTATTGCCACATACCCCAAGGTAGATATTATTCCTTCTCTGTTGGCATTTAATAAACCAACCCTAGTGCCACTGCCATCAGTGCCATACAAAATTAATCTTTTCAGTGGGGTAAAGTCAAGGGCTAGCTGGTATAATACAATAATGCTGATAGCCACAATCCAGGATTTATTTAGGGGGAAAATAATCAAAAGCAGTGATGTTACCAATTTCACAACTATTAAGGTAAAGAAAAAGTTCCAATGAACTCCATATTCAGTCAGATGTTCTTGATAGCCTATGGACTTTACAGTGACTAATCGTCCCACTCCTAGGAAGACTAATGGCCAAACAGAGTACAAAGGCTTTGTAAAATAATAAAATCTGGACCCTTCTGTATATTTTCTCCTAACCTCTGGAGAAACCACTGCAGTCCCAAAAACAAAGCCTCCTACTCCAAAATCCATTGCCCCTGTCCCATAGAGCTCAGTTTTGGCAAATCTTCTAGGAAAAAGTGGGAAGTCCACAGCCAAGATAGCAATAGCTGTAAATGCACTGTTAATTACACGGAAACAGGAGATGGCTGGAATGTATTCTGATTCTAAACTGACTTTGAAGAATTTTTCAAGGATTTTCTGGACAGGCATTCTGGTATAGCAAGTTCTCCTGCAGTATATTTCATAGAACAGAACTGCTCCAAAGATAATTACAACAAAGTACTCAACGAGGACAAATGAAGACAAAATGGTCAAAGTGGCCACCAGGGGAACTATTAGGAAAACAAAGTCAATGGAGAATCGAGTTCTCCAGGTATGTGAAGAACCCAAATGCTGTGACAGAATGATCAGGAGCCCTCTGCACAGGACACAGAGTGCAGGCAGGCACAAGCCCTGGGTGACTTCCAGTACGCTGGTTCCATTGTGGTTACTGACAAAAGCTTCCTTCACCTGCTTTTGAGACATTTTTTTTTCTTCTTCCTGTGAGAACAAGACCACAGGAATGCATTTGTGAAAAGCAATGTTCTTGTGGAACTGGCATATATACCTACCTAACTCGATTTTACTTGTATTCCTAGGTTTCAGAGTAGAACTTTAGGCCCTAATGATTTCAAATCAGAGCAAAACCTAAAACTTATGATTCCCCTTCCAAGTATTGTGGGAAGTAGCCTAAAACTAATACATTAGAATACGAATGACATGCTAATAGTATGAAATTATTGGTTAAAAAACTAGATATTCTCAGCATAAAGCAGACTCACAAAGAAAGTTAATTTGAGATACAAACCTGGAGAATGGAATTACGGTCGTATGGGAATTCCTTTTACACAGCGTTATGTACGTCATGAAGATTATATAATGAAAACAATACACGTGACTTTTAAGTCAAATCTGTGAGGGAAGGGAGGATGAGGCAGGGAGAGAGGTGTCTGAGTACACTTTGGAGTATGGAGAGCCTTGGTTTCGGTTCAGTCTCTCTCAGCCTACTGCCTCTAGCATAAAATGCGGCCCTCCAGTGATCTCCTGACCCGAGGCTACTTCGTAATTTACTTACAGCCAGCCACATGTTCAGGTTAAGTGGTAAGTACGGAGAATGGACAGCTAATGGGGGAGGCAGAAGATAGAGCACAAGGTACAGTTGTTTTAAAGGGATTAAAAACACCTCTCTGCCACATATCAATGTCTGAAAAGTAGCACAGAGGAAGAACACCCGTGTTGATCAAGAACCGTAACGAATAAACGCATGCATACACTACGGCCTGTCTTCACGCAGCAACACCTCCCAATGACAAACCGATCCAAATAAACTCTTATTTAAGAGTCCTGTTCCTGACAGACACGTCCCACGGTCGCGCCGGCCCTGAGGCCTTGCGTGCTGCGGTTGTCGCAGCGTCCCCGAGCAAAGGGCCTTCTACCCGGCCGGTTCCCGCCGCATCGTTAGGTCCGCGGAACCGCGCGGCCACACGGGAGGAGTGCGCTTCCGCTTTCAGACCCCGCTTCCGGCCGAAGCGGGCAGCTTGCGCTTCCGGGCTGGCGTATTCCGCGTCCCCGCCCGGGATGGTGCGGGAACCACGCCCTGCCTGCGCCCCACGCCTGTTCTTCTCCGCCCTAGGCTTACCCGCCTCGGGTTCTCTGGTCGTGGCTGTGTGCAGATCCTTCAGAGGAGCCCGGAGCGCGAAAAGCTGGTCACATGCCTCACCAGACTTTCAAACCCCTTGGCGAGGCCCTGTCAGACTGGTGGGGTCGGAGGAGGCCGCGCAACCTTCGCCCCCGTGAGGGCCTAGAGGCCCAGGAAACCCCGCCTCCCGCGCCAGCACACGGGAGGCCGCCGTTTCACCCGCATCTTACCCCAGGCTCTCAAAATATTTTCTCAGACGTAGCCCCTAAGCCAGGATCCCAGCGCCCGGGGCGGACCACGTGCTCCCGGAGCCGCGTGTGCGCGCCCCGCCCCAGGGGAGGTGCCGGCAGGCTCCCAGCCACTCCACCGAAAAGCTGCCGGCGGTGTGATCGGTCGGTCCCGGCCTTCTCTCCTCCCTCCTCTCTCCCGCCCGCACCTCTTCCTCCCCCCTCGTCGGTCTCTTCCCTCCGGCTCGCCCGCCTTTCCAGTAGCTCCTGGAGGGGGCTGCATGCTCGGCTACTCAGGCCGTAGGACCGGTGAGTGCCACCCCCAGCCCTGCTTTGGAAGGTCCGAAGCGGTGCCCGACCCCAATGGGCAGGGGAGGCCGGTTTGCCCCGGAGCGCAGGGAAAAGGGGGCATCTCCCCTCCCCCTTTCAAAGCGCCGCTTCCCTTCCCTTTATCCTTTTCTTTTTGACCCTACCGCATCCCAAGAGGCGGTAGCCCAGCTCTTGTCCTTTCCCCAGAACCAAGGACCTTTCAGGGTGACCCTCTCTCTCTCCACCTTGCCGGCAGGGGGCGGCCCGGGGCTGGGGGAGGCCCCGGCTGGCAGGCTAGGTCCTGGCTCCTGTTCCTCTCCTCGCCCTACCTAGGGAGCGGGGAAGGGGCGGCGGGCCCCGGGAGGCGTCAGCGCAGCCGCGCCCTTGGCTGTGGTCACGTCCACCTTAACGGGAAGGACAAATACCCTTCGTGCCAGGTGCTTCGGGAATGGCATCCTCGCCAGGCAAGGGAGTTGTCAGTTCCCACCGGGACCCTAGGGGTGGGGCCGGCTGGGCTCCCACGACCCTGATCCAGCTCTTCTTGTCTGCCTTCCCACTCCTTAAGCCGAGAAATGCTGGGGAGATAGTAATCAGGTTGCCATTTGCCTGGCTTTACTCGGTGTTTAATCTATTCATTACCGTCTAGCTCCTGCCCACACTGGTCACACCCTTTCCAGAAATTCTTGGCTGATAACCGCGAAGCCAACGGGGAACAAGAGCTAGAAGAACTGGAGAAAACCGCTCTGATTTGACTTGACTCTGGCTGGGTGCGGATCCTGCAGTGTAATAACCAACTTTGCAAAGCTCTCAGAGGTACTGGCCCATTTGATCCTTAACTCAGCGTTGTGAGGTCTGAATATTAGTATTTCTTTTTGTATACAAGGATAGGGAATAAGGCTTAGGGAGCTCTTGTGGCCTGCCTTCGAGGTGTTATGGGCTTTAGGTTCTAACCTCACAACCTGTTGTGCTCCCCCTTCTCTCTTAAGATGAGCTTCCAGTTGAGGGAGTTTTGTTCTCGAGAGTCAGGAGCCCGCCACATGACTGTCCTTTGGATGTTGTAGTGTCTGTCCAGTGTGAGTGTGTCCGATACAGTCCTGATGCCTGGACTGCCCCATTTTCAGTTTCCATGACATTCTTTATCCCTGAGTTCTTTAAAAAGTTTCCAGGGCCTCAAGAAAGTCTCCACCAGGGTTCCTCCATTAGGGATACCCCTCATCCTGATCCTTCCTTGCTGGGGAGATGGGAGGCCTGGGAAATTCCGTTAAGAGTCACCTGCAGTTTTTCAGCAACTGGCCTAGGCCCAGCCTCACAACACCCCTCCTAGAGGTTCAGATGCATTCCCATTCTCTGAAATCCTTACCTTCTTAAAGTTGACGCTGGAATGTTCTACCTGAATTATCCCCCCAAATGGGTTATTCATCTTTAGTAGTAATACTAACAATATTCTCCCTCTGAGTGAATGTTCAGATTTGTATTTTGGAGGGTGCTTTCAATCCATGACCTCATTCATCTTCAGAACCATTCCCCATTTTACTATCCCCATTTTCAAGATGAGGAATCAAGGTGGGCCAGGAAGGCAATGTGGTTTACCAGTGAATTACTGAGCTATGATTGCCCTCCCACACAACAGCTTCCCTGGAGCATCAGGAGTTGATTCCAGCCTCTGCCCCACCAACTTTTGGCTATACTAAAATAGGATGTTTCTCTCTAGTGAAGAGGATAGGGCTTCTTTGTCTCCATGTCTTATCCTCACAGCACACTGACTCAGAAGACTTTCAGCCCCAACCAAAATCTCTAGTAAAACTGCCCTGAAGGAGCCTGAGGAGCCTCTGCAGACTCATAAATAAGTTTCCCCTGTTCCCTAATTGGCAGGGAATGGGAAAGACTTTCCTTCTGCTTGGTGAAAGGAGCAGGAGTGAGTCACCCTGGGGAAGCCCTCACCAGTGTGTGGACCTGGTCTTCTCTCTCATGTCACAGGCTCTGGGGTGACTTATCTCAGGTTCCTCCAGAACTGAGCCCTTTGCTGGACCCATGCCCTCGCCTGTTCCCCCATGACCGGGTGGAAAGCACTTGTGCCCATGACCCAGAACTCTGGCTGACCACATTGAAGCAGGATGCTCCAGCAGGTAAAACCTCACTCACAGACAACCTTCTCAAGCACCTGAGGCACCTTCCCATCTTTCACTTGCCTGAAGGTTCTACTGCCCTGGCTTTGAAGGAAGGGAAAGACCCCTGAAAGGTCTTCCTTTCTCTCTTCATTGAGTCACTCTAGTGCCTTTCCCCCATCATCAAGAAGCTCTTCCTGATACTCAGTTTGAATCTCCTGTTGTGGTTTTTGGTTCTTTTGTTGGGATGAGTAAGGAATCCTTAGGGCACTTTGGTGACCTTACAAGCCTGAGTCAGTGAGGGGAGTCCTGAGAGATGTCTCTGCCAACCTGAACTGTTGTGGCACAGTGGAAGCCTGAGGCTCCCAGGAGGGGGTATTCCTTGAAACTGAGCCTTAAATAGTGTGGAGGAGGAAAATAAGCAGTCCAGGCAAGGAGCTCTGCCTGTGCAAAAATGTGGGGGATGATGACCTCTGTGGACATAGAGAAGGATTCTGATGAGTGGATCATGGGTTCATGGGAGGTTGCTTTTGGAACATGAACCCTTCCCTTACCCCAGGCCTCTGCCTCTCTGGGAAAGCTACTATGGGCCCAAGCCTGTATGATTCCAAATCACCCTTCACTGTTGGAGCCCCGTCTCATCCTTTACATGCAGCTTTTGGTCTAGGGAGAATGCCAGTAAAATTTGCTGAATTTGTCTTTACTAAGTATCACCAGGCACTGGGCTGAGGCACGTGTTTAAGATGATACCTGCCCTCAAGGAGCTCATGGTCTGGTGGAATCTTAGGCAGGTAAGTGCCTGACACTCAGCAAGATGACTGAGTGTGAGGCCAGCGAGGCTCAAGGGGCCGTGGTAGATGCTGCTGCCTGACCTTCCAGCCTTTGGCTCATGAAATGGACTTGAAGGCTGGAGAGAAGTAGGCAGGACAGTTGTCTGTTCTGGGCTTCTTTATTCTCTGTTTTTTATTTTATTTTCTTATTAAAGCAGTAATGTTTATCACAATCATACTAGCAGTGGCTCTGTGTTGCGCTTATTTTACACATATAATTTTGTTCCTCCAGAAAGATTGAGAAAGTTTGAGTGACTTATTTGAGGTCATATTCATTACACACAATGTGGAAAATACAGATAAAGAGAACATTAAAATTACCCATAATTGTACAACCCAGACATAATCAACATTTTAGAGATATCCTAGATTTTTTTCCTAAATATTTTTAAAATATTTAAAGCTATCATACTTTTTGTAACCTGCTTTATTTTATTGTAAGGATGTGCTATATAATTCAAGATATTTGGACATATATATTATTTTCAATTTTTTTACAATTACAAATGGCTCTATACAACAGCATTTTTATGGCCTTTACATAGGATCATCTAGAAGCAGGATTGCAGACTTAAGGGACATGTGTAGTTTTAAGGCTCTTGATATATTATTGCCTAATTATAAGAGCCTCTTTTAAAATAATAATGATAATAACTTTGGGGGGCATATACCAGATCCCTCTTCTAAATACTTCATGTGCTTAATAGTATCTGAGTGCTGCCACCATTCCCATTTTACAGAGGAGGAAAACAGGCACACATTAAAAAACTTGAATAAGATAGTAAATGGATTCAAACTTGGACAAGCTAGCTTTCAAGTGCAGGTTCTTGACCATTATATTCAGCTGCCTCTCTGGTTGTATCAGAGCTTCATAAATTATGGCTGGGTTTGTGAGTGTTCTTTTTTCCCCCCAGAAGAGAGGGATTTGCGTGGATCCAGCCATGCTTTGACCTAAGCCCCTACAGTCCGGGAGTCTGCCATGTGTATTATGTGAGTCCAAGGTCAAAGAACAGGCAACATCTTTGGAAAGAACCTTGTTACTGGGCCTCTTGTATGATCCTCACCACCTTGACTTGGGGGTGTTGAACTCTCATAGTTCACTAGTCTCATAGGAAGCCTACACTTGTCGTATTATAGATCCCTTCCTCCAAAAGCAGATTTAAGCCAGGTCACTGTCTTTTACTCCCCACCCCATCCTCCCTGCAGCTCCCAGGAAGACAAGAGAAGAAATGGGTTTCATGGATGGAAAATGGGGGAAAGAAACGTGGCATGTGTCGGCATCAAGGATGGTAAAGGGGCCTATTCTCCTTGGTGCCAATTCTTCACCTCATCCAAATTCTGAGCCAGATTTCCTCTCAAATAATTAGCCGGGCTGAATTTAAGCCCCTGAGAGGCAGGTAATAAAGGTATGGGGCTACTTCACTTCTGGTTTTTCATTGCAGGCTAAATGGGTTCTTTTTTTTGGTATCATTAATATACAATCACATGAGCAACATTGTAGTTACTAGATTCCCCCCATTATCAAGTCCCCACCACATACCCCATTACAGTCACTGTCCATCAGCGTAGTAAGATGCTATAGAATCACTACTTGTCTTCTCTGTGCTATACTGCCTCCCCGGTGCCCCACCCCCCACGTTATGTGTGCTAATCATAATGCCCCTTACTTCCCTTCTCCCTGCCTTCCCACCCGCCCTCCCCAGTCCCTTTCCCTTTGCCAACTGTTAATCCATTCTTGGGTTCTGTGAGTCAGCTGCTCTTTTGTTCCTTCAGTTTTTGCTTTGTTCTTATGCTCCACGGATGAGTGAAATCATTTGGTACTTGTCTTTCTCCACCTGGCTTATTTCACTGAGCATAATACCCTGTAGCTCCATCCATGTTGTTGCAAATGGTAGGATTTGTCTTCTTGTTATGGCTGAATAATATTCCATTGTGTATATATACCACATCTTCTTTACCCATTCATCTACTGATGGACACTTAGGTTGCTTCCATTTCTTGGCTATTGTAAATAGTGCTGCGATAAACATAGGGGTGCATATGTCTTTTTGAAACTGCACTGCTGCATTCTTAGGGTAAATTCCTAGGAGTGGAATTCCTGGGTCAAATGGTATATCTATTTTTAGTTTTTTGAGGAATCTCCATACTGCTTTCCACAATGGTTGAACTATTTTACATTCCGACCAGCGCTGTAGGTTCCCCTTTCTCCGCATCCTCGCCATCGTTTGTTGTTCCTAGTCTTTTCTATGTTGGCCATCCTAACTGGTGTGAAGTGATATCTCATTGTGGTTTTAATTTGAATTTCCCTGATAATTAGCGATGTGGAGCATCTTTTCATGTGCCTGTTGGCCATCTGAATTTCTTCTTTGGAGAAGTGTCTGTTTATATCCTCCACCCGTTTTTTAATAGGGTTATTTGCTTTTTGGGTGTTGAGGCATGTGAGTTCTTTATATATCTAGCATGTTAACCCCTTGTCAGATATGTCATTTACAAATATATTCTCCCATACTGTAGGATGCCTTTTTGTTCTGCTGATGGTGTCGTTTGCGGTACAGAAGCTTTTTAGCGTGATGTAGTCCCATTTGTTCATTTTTTATTTTGTTTCCCTTGCCTAAGGAGATGCATTCAGAAAAAAGTTGCTCATATTTACATTCGAGAGATTTTGCCTGTGTTTTCTTCTAAGAGTTTTATGGTTTCATGACTTACATTTAGGTCTTTGATCCATTTTGAGTTTACTTTTGTGTATGGGGTTAGACAATAATCCAATTTCATTCTCTTGCATGTAGCTGTCCAGTTTTGCCAACACCAGCTGTTGAAGAGGCTGTCATTTCCCCATTGTGTATCCATGGCTCCTTTATCATATATTGACCATATATGCTTGGGTTTGTATCAGGGCTCTCTAGTCTGTTCCATTGGTCTATGTGTCTTTTCTTGTGCCAGTACCAAATTGTCTTGATTACTGTGGTTTTGTAGTAGAGCTTGAAGTCGGGGAGCATAATCCCCCCAAGCTTTATTCTTCCTTCTCGGGATTGCTTTGGCTATTCAGGGTCTTTTGTGGTTCCATATGAATTTTAGAACTATATGCTCTGGTTCGTTGAAGAATGCTGTTGGTATTTTGATAAGGATTGCACTGAATCTGTAGATTGCTTTAGGCAGGATGGCCATTTTGACAGTATTAATTCTTCCTATCCATGAGCACAGGATATGTTTCCATTTATTGGTATCTTCTTTAATTTCTCTCATGAGTGTCTTGTAATTTTTAGAGTATAGGTCTTTCACTTCCTTGGTTAGGTTTATTCTTAGGTATTTTATTCTTTTTGATGCGATTATGAATGGAATTGTTTTCCTGATTTCTCTTTCTGCTAGTTCATCATTAGTGTATAGGAATGTAACAGATTTCTGTGTATTAATTTTGTATCCCGCAATTTTGCTGAATTCAGATATTAGATCTAGTAGTTTTTGCATGGATTCTTTAGGGTTTTTTATGTACAATATCATGTCATCTGCAAACAGTGACAGTTTAAACTTCTTTTTCACCAAGCTGGGTGCTTTTATTTCTTTGTGTTGTCTGATTGCCATAGCTAGGACTTCCATAACTATGTTGAATAAAAGTGGGGAGAGTGGGCATCCTTGTCTTGTTCCTGTAAATGGACTCTTTTTAAAAAGGCCGAAACCACAGTTCTTTTCCTTTGCAGAGCTCCTACAGTAGCTCCTCCAACCCCTGCCAGGCCCAGTAAGGCTGGTAGCTGGACAGCCTGCAACTTGGAGCTCATTGCAGAGGAGAGGGTATAGTGCTTATTGATTTGTTGAGCACATACTTTGTACCAGGCACTGACTGAGTGCTTTGTATATCTTTTTATTTTTCTCATAACAGCTCTGTGTACTGGTTTTATTTTCCTTTATTTAAAAATAAAGACGTTGGTGGCCCAGAGGAAGTAGGCTCACAGGCCTAGTAATTGGCAGAACTGAAATTTAAACCCAGTCAGGCTATGATACTAGAGACTTTTTCTCTTTCTACTATATAGAGACCCTCACTCCCACATAGCTGCCAGCTGGTCTGAGTCTCAGTTCTTATAACCCTGTTATTCCCTCCCAGGTAAATGGCCACAGGTCAAGCTGTGACACCCAAGGTAAGGAATGCCTCCGAGAAGACCTGCAGGAGTTCCTGGGTAGGGAAGCCCCGCTGCACCAGCTGGATGACCTCACCAAGGTGAATCCTGTGACGCTAGAGACAGGTATGGGCCTCCCTCTCCTTAAGAGTGCCATCTCCAAAAGGGCAGAGTGTAATGTGGGTGTTCAGCACAGTTCCCCTGGCCAGACTGAGGCAGGCCTGGCCTGACCTAGAGCCAGATAAGCTGCTCCAGATTTCTGCCTAGCAGTTGCACTGGACTCTCCAGCAGACTTGCTCCAGATTTGGGGCTCATCTTAATTAAATCTTGTACTTGTTCACCAGGGAGCTGCTGGGATCTAATGGGACTTAGCTAATTGCACAGGGAGTGCTGTTAGGCAGATGTGTGTGTGTGCAATTGTGTCTACATTTGAGTCAGAGTTTTCTAAAGGTGCTTCTGCCTCAGTTCTGAGGTGTCTGCAGGCCCGGTACATGGCAGACATATTCTACACCAATGCTGGCTGCACCCTGGTGGCTCTGAACCCCTTCAAGCCTGTCCCTCAACTCTACTTACCAGAGCTCATGAGAGAGTACCACACTGCTCCTCAGCCACAGGTAAGACAGCTCCTTCCTGGGCCTCAGGGCTCCCCTACCTCGCCCGAGGCCTCCTTGCAGCTTCCCCATCCTCACCCATTTATGCACCAGCCATGCAGTCATTTGAAGTCTGTTGGTGCCACGGCCCTGCCCAGCACGGGCTTACAGAATTTTGGACACATGACAGTAGGTGCAAAGTGGGAGATAAATATTTTCTTTAACTGGGTTTGGAACCTAAACTAAGGACATAGAAAAATTTTCTTTCTCTTCCATTAATTTATTAATAGGAAAGGATTTACAAAGGTGTATTTGTGTATTTAACAAACCACTCTTCCGGAAAAGAATAAAGTTACATGCAGTAAGGACTGTCTTAGAAAATTCAGCACATGTTCTTCTCTATTGCAAGGAATGAGAGGAGCAAATTCTGATGAGGGTGGTGCAGGCAGGGGTTAGACTAGTTGGTATGCAAGTGCAGGATGTGTTCGTGGAGAGGCAAGAGCAAACTTGCCAACAGGAGGGGTGCTGTTGGGGAGAGAGGCTGTAGCTGAGACAGGAAGAGGAGATAAGCTGGGCTTTTGGGGAAGAGTCTGAAGCACCACATCAAGCAGAGTCCACAAAGCTGCTTCACTAGGAGTGGAGGTGAGACTGATTAGAGCCCACTGTGGGGATAATTACTCTGGAGGTTGGAAGGGTGGGTTCAGGAAGGTGAGACAGAGCAGGGAGAACAGTTGGAATCTTTGCAACAGTCGGGTGGGTGGGGAAGGGCAGGTGGGTGGCTCTGATACCATCCAGAACAGAGCCTTCTCCCTTCAGGACCTAACTCTGGGTAAGTGGTCCTTGCTAGGTGGGCAGTAGCGGGCTGACTAGGCATCATGCAAATAGCCTGGCCCTCCAGAGGCTCAGGCATGGTTAAGTATCCAAGTAGAATCCATGGGAAGTCTGTCCTGAGAGCCCAAATCCCCACTGTCTGCCTTCTCAAAGGCAAAAGCCATGTCATGGCCCCCTGTTTCCTCAGTGCCCAGCTTGATGCCCAACACATTGAGAACAGTTAATATTTCTTGATGGGAATAACAACAGTGGCCTTTAAAATTCAATCATGTGTGCACTTACATGCTGAGTGGCCTTGGGAAGGATATATAACCCCTCTACACCTCCAGTTTCTCATCTGTAAAATAGTGTTAGCTATCCAACTAACACATAGACTTCTTAGGCAGTAATTTGTAAGAAAGTACTTTGCAAATTCCTAAGTATGAATAATATAAAATAATAAACAGCAGAATAAGACTATTAAGGTAAGATAAGATAGGAAGATAAAGTGTTAATGTCATAGACTGGTCAAGGCCAGCACCGCCTCCAGACTGAGAGAAGGTGGGTGGGTGAAGCCACCATAGTGGTCCCATAGTTGGACCTAACACTGTTTTACCCAGGGAATTTTTCTAGAGAACCCTCCTGGTACTTCTGTGGGCAGCCTTCCCATCTCAGCCATCATTAGATCAACCACTCCTTGAAGACAGGCCTTCCCTCCTGTGACTTTTCACCCCTTCATGTTTCAGAAACTGAAGCCCCACCTCTTCACTGTGGGTGAACAGACATACAGGAATGTCAAGAGCCTGATCGAGCCAGTCAACCAGTCTATCATTGTCAGTGGAGAGAGTGGTGCTGGAAAGGTAAGAGGGCCCCTGTCACCTTCATGACTAGCTAGGCGGGCAGAGAGGCAGTGGGGGTCATTCCTTGTGGAATCGTTTGCTGGCTAGTCATTCCAAATAGGCTGGCTCAAGCAGGGAGTCAGTGTGCAGTGATGGGCAAGCTCTGGGCAGGAAGTCAAGAGACAGAGCTTTAGTCCAGGCTCTTCTACCACCTCTGTAGCCCCGGGTGAGATACTTTCCTCTCTGAGCCTTCATTTTCTCATTTAAGTTCTCTACCAGCTCTGACACCACTGAAAACAAAAATCAGCTGTTGGGATTCCAGCATAGTGGTTAAGAGCACATCAGAAAGATACTTTGCTTCTTCAAACCTCAGTTCTTTGTAAAATGGCAGGGACAGGACTACCAACACCTAAATTATGGGACTTCTGTGAGAGTTAAGTGAACCAGTGCACATAAGGTACATGGTGGCATGCTTTGCACATGGCAACAGTCCTCTGAAAGTAGCTGGGGTTACTTGAGGGCAAGTGTTTACCGGAGTAGCCCTCCTGCAGTCTCTGGGTTGCCCTCTGCCTACATTCACATAAAAGAGAATTGCTGAGCACTGAGTACCGTCAGGTTCAAGGCCCTGGCTAGCCACTGAAGAGTGGCAGGGGCCCAGGGAATGGGGACAGGGATAAAAATGCAACATCTGGTTGTCAAGGGGGCTCTTATGCACTGGGAAAGACAGGCAAGGAAACAGATGAAAACAGCTGCAGGGATGAGGGCAGGGACTTGGGGGCAGAAGGATCTGAGAGAGCTGTGTCAAGGTGGCCAGTGCAGTGGCTAGTGTCCTGTACCCGGACGAAGCCCACTGTCCCCTAGAATTGCTCTGGGGAGCTAAGGCTGGACTCTGGACCCATACAACCAGAGCTCAGTAACCCTTCAGTCAGTGTGGTCAGGGCTGGGCCTGGCATGTTTTTACTTATTTTTAATAGTAACATAGTTACATAGTTCAAAAATCAAGCAATATTAGAAGGCTTACAAAGAAAAACAGCAACCCTGCCTCATAGCTCTCATCCCTATTCCCCCTCTGCAGGGGCAGCTACTTTGACGTCTTTTAGCAGTTTATTTTAGTGCTTGCACCCAAATTTCTAAACATGCTTGTTGATTTTTCAGTTTTGGACCTTTTGCATCTATTTCCTACTTCGATGAGGAAATAACCCTATTTCCCTTCCCCCAAATATATATGTAACTATATCACAATTTCTAGTTAACATATAGTGTTTATATTAAAACCATGTATATAATGTATATATTGTTCACAGCAGAACCATGCAATATCCTATGATTACATTTCCTTTCTTACATAATTTTTACTTTGCCTCCACTTAATAATTGCCCTATTTTTCATTTTTCAGTTTCTGTATACCTATTATTATTACCAAATTTGTCACCAAAGCAGGAAAACACCTATCCAACTGGCCATGGCAAGTACATCGGTCTTTTGTTTTCCTTGGTGATGCCCTTCAGGTGCAGGTGACTGTCAGTGGCTGCTGCCACACAGCTAGTACCTCAGAGCCTCTCTGCCTCACTCTGCAGGGCCCCAGAGTGACCTCTGTCCTATGGTAAATCACCCATTACTGGAGCCCATGGTTTCTGCTTTGTCCTTTACTGTCTTTTTGTATAGAGCACATTCTTTAGTAGCTCCCTGAAAAAGGTATACATGGAGGGCAAATTTTTAAGTTGTTGCACATCTGAAAATGTTTATTGTGCCTCAAATTTGTTATGTTGGGGGTTTTGTAATTCTAGGTTGGAAGTCATTTTCTTTCCAAATTTAGAAGTTTTTTTATTTTTTGAGTGTTGCTGTAGAGTCCTAGTCCATAATGATGGTTTGTTTTTTTCTTTCCAAAATACTTTTAAAGTCTTTTTTTATCCATTGGTGTTAAAATTCACAATACTGTGTCTTGGTATGATTTTTTTTTACTTACTATGCTGGATGTTTCATGGGGGTCTTTTTTTTCTTTTTTTGGTATCATTAATCTACAGTTACATGTGCAACATTATGGTTACTAAACTCCCCACTTCATCAGGTCCCCCCTCGTGGGGGTCTTTTTAACCTGGAAACTCAAGTCCTTTTGTTAGGGGAAATTTTTTTTTTTGTTATATCTAATTTAATAATTTCCTCCCCTCTGTTTTCTCTTTCTGGAACTCCTATTAGTAGGAAGTATTATTAATTATCTGATAGTGTTTTGTTATCTATTCTTCCATCTCTTAATTTTTTTAATTGAAGTATGGTTGACATACATTATATTGGTTTCAGGTATACTACATAGGTAATTCTACAATTATATACATTACGAGATGTCTACCACAATAGTGTAGTTACCATCTATCACCAAAGATACTACAGTATTATCCCATCTCTTAATATTTTGTTCTGCCTTCTGAGAGATATTCTCTACTTGACCTTCCAATTCTTTTGCATTTTGAATTTTTGTTAAAAATTTTGGGTTTTGTTAATTCTAAGTTCTTTCTTATTCTCTGAATATTTTCGTACCGGCATCCTGGTCTTATTTTATAGGTTCAGTATCTTCTCTTATCTCACAGGATATTTTCTGATTTTTACTTGTCTTCTCTTTGCATTGACTGTTTCCTTCTAGTTCCTTTTCCCACAATTATTGCGATATGTGTCTTTTATGTAAATGAAGTTTATTTAATAGTTAATAATCCTTAAGTTTCTGTTCATATTTAAGAATAAAGCATTAAGCAACTGATTACAATCTCTGTGTTTACGGACAGGATTGTCAACAGGGGGCCTCACTGTATGTAGGCAGCTTTATAAACTTGTGGGACCCTGAATATCTGTAACTTTTCTTATGAGCTTATCAGTGTCTCCATAAAAGAGTCTTCCAATTTCTTCAGCAGAGAGATGGAAACTATATAGAGTTAAATGGAAATTATAAACATAATAAACAGTTCCTTCATGCTTATCAGCAGACTAGACATAGAGAAGAATAACATCAGTGAACTTGGCAATAAGTCAATAGAAATCATCCAGATTGCAAAACAGTGAGAAAACTGCACCTAAGAGCTGTGGTATATCAAATGGTCTACCATACTTGTAATTCTTGTTCCAAGAGAAGAGAGAGAACATGGGTCAGAAGCAATCTTACAAAATTAACAAAAGATGACAAGCACAGATCCAAGAATTTTAGGAAAACCAAGATGATAAATAACAAAACACACCTAGATATATTATAATCAAATTGCCAAACATCTAACAAGGAGAAAACCTTTAAGGAAGCCAGAAAAAATAAACATTGCATAAGGAGATACAAAGGTAAGAATGATAGGCATCTTTGAAAAACTGCAAGCCCAAAGATAATAGTGACATCTTTGAAGCACTGAAGGAAATTACGTCAACCTAGAATTCTTTTACTAGCAAAAATATCTTTTAAAAATGAAAGTGAAATAAAGACCTTCAGACAAAATGAAGAAACCCATTGCTAGCAGATCTGTACTACAAGAAATACTTAAGTTGTATTTTTGTGTGTCCTTTGGAGCTAGGGGAAGCAGAAGTGAGTACCCCATTTCACAGATGGGGAAGTGCCTTGCCCAGAGATACAGTTGAATTCATTATTCCCCCATTTGGTCAGCAACACGCCCAGCAAGAGAAGAGGGCTCTAGTGGGCACCATTCCTTCAGGCAGTCTCAGGAGTGGGAGGGCCATGACCTCAGCTCCCACAGGGCTGTTTCTGCTGCAGACATGGACATCCCGCTGCCTCATGAACTTCTACACTGTGGTGGCTGCCTCACCCACATACAAGGAGAGCCACAAGATTGCAGAGAGGATTGAACAGCGAATCTTGAACTCCAACCCTGTCATGGAAGCTTTTGGTGAGCTCAGTGTCCTCAGTTCCATTTCCTCAGGGATTTGCCACCTCCCAGGGAGAGAAGTAGTGCTCTGGACCCTCTCTTTGAAGTTTGGAAAAGAAGCAGTCATTAAGACCCTCTCTTTGGGGATTGTATCATTCACTGCCTCAGACCCCCAACTTCCCCCTAGGTACCCTTAGCCTCTTTCCAGTAGAGGTGATGTCGTTCAGCGTCCCCTCCCTGTAGCCTAGGCAGATGTAAGTGGTGCTGGAGAGGACCTTGTGGCTCACCTAGTCTAAATCCTATCCTTCCATGCAGTTTCCTGATGATTCAGAGAAGGGATTTGTCTGAGGATGCACAACAGTGTCCGTGTTGGGAGTGACTGCTGCTTGTTTTTGACCCTTTCTTGTCAAAGAAGACAGTCCCTGACCACCTAGTTTTGTTCATTCCAATTCTCTGCCAGGAAGTTCTTCTAACTCCTGCATCACATTTGCTAAAGTGCACATTTCCCAGTCCAGTCCCCTGTGACATAGAGACCAACAAGGGGCCTTTAGGTGACTTGAGGTTAGAGACAGCCCCTTTGGCCCACGAGGACTCTAAACATATGGGAGTGGTATAAACATAGGTGTGATCTGTAGGGAATGCATGCACACTGAGGAATAACAACAGCAGCCGCTTTGGGAAGTTCATCCAGCTCCAACTGAACAGGTAATCCCTGCTCTCTCCCTGGCTGAGGGAAGGACGGGGTGGGGAGCTTGGAAGTGGCTGAGGCAGTCTCCAGCCCGTGCCACCCTATGGGCAGAACCCTGCTCTTCCTGGCATGTATGTATGGAGATGAGTGGGCCTGAGTGTGCTCTAATGAAACTGCCTCCTCTCTGGGCTACATCCTTGAAACGGGTTTCTGCTCCTGCCTTGGGATGGGGAGAATGATACATAAAGGTCTTGGCCCTGCCCACCCAAGCTGGTGGCAGGGGAATGTCCCAGACCACCCAAGGTTCTGCTGAGTGCTTCCTAGTCCTCATAACCCATGTTAGCTAAGTGGAAGAGCTTGAGAGCAGTTGCTGGGTTACAGTCTGGCACACAGCAAGGGCCTAATAAATGGCTGTGGAATGAATGGGCAACTATTAGGCCTGCTCGTGCCAGGGCCCAACAGATGACTGGAGCCACAGTCCAAACCTACCTCCTAGAGAAGACTCGAGTGGCCTGCCAGGCCTCCAGTGAGAGGAACTTCCACATCTTCTACCAGGTTTGTGTCACACGGGGCCCTCAACTGCCCAGGTACGGGGCAGAGGTGGGCCTATCTCTCCAGCCCCACACCCCGCAGGGCTCCACACCTTCCTCTTCGTCTGGTTTCCAGCGTTGCCACCACTTACCCCTGCAGACTTTGTGCAACACTTGCCTTCTTTGTCTAACCAAAAGGTCCTTGAGACTAGACTGTGTTACCCTTCTCAGACTGAGGACCCTCCTAGAATGGCAGCTCTCCTCCGACAGAACAAGGGCTTCCCTAGAGCGGTGTCTCTTCCATCACCTTGAGGGTCCCTCAAGGCATGGATGGTTGTCTCCCTGCGCTCAGACTGGGACTGGGGGCTCCCCAGACAGGAGTCTTGCTTCCTTCATCAGACTACAGGCTCCATGGGTCTTCTGCATCAGGCTGCAGACACCCAGAACTGTGTGCTGCTGCTTTTCCCCATGCCTGCCCTGGGCTCTCTGCAGTGGCCTCTCAGCCTTGCAGTATCGTTCCTCACTCCCCCCAACTCACTCATGAGTCCTGGGCTTCTCACCCACCCCTCTCCGCAGATCTGCAAAGGAGCCAGCGCGGAGGAGAGGCTCCAGTGGCACCTCCCCGAGGGAGCCACCTTCTCTTGGCTGCCCAACCCAGAGAGGACCTTGGAAGGTAGGAGGAGCCTTTCCCAGCACCCTGGACAGGCCTTACAGCACCCACCCTCTGCACAGGGGCTGCCTCCCTCACCCCTTGATGCCCCTGCTGACCAGCAGGACCAGGGGTCCTGACACGGCTGAGGCTTGGATTCCTTTTCAGAGGATTGTCTTGAGGAGACCAGAGAGGCCATGCTTCATTTGGGCATTGACACCTCCACCCAGAACAACATCTTTCAGGTCAGAAGGAAAGCCACCCCGCTTGTATCTGGCAGCGGTGATGGGAAGCCCCTTTCACAGGACCCTTCTCTGAGTGTGACTTCCTGAGGGTCTGGGACGCTAGGCCCTGATGCACCACCTCCGAGATGTTAACCGCCCTCCTGTGCTGCTGAGCCCAGTGCCGGGTGGCAGGGTGGAGAGCGCATAGAGGACCACGATGGAGCACGTGGTGCTGTAGCACAGAACATAGCCCACTATCCATGCAGGTCACAGGGCAAAGTGTCTGAGTCAGTTATTACTGCAGTAGTCAGACTAGAGAAAATGCTACTGCATTTATTTAGTATGCTAGAATTTAAAAATCACATTCGGGCCTCTTAGCCCACTTGTTTTTTTCAGCAGTCCTGTGTATGTGGAGATTATTCCCATTTTATGCTTGAGAAAACTAGAGGTAAGGTGACCTGCCTAAGGTCAAACACCATGAAGTGACACAGTTTGTACCGGACATAGTAATTCCGACTTCCCACCTTTCCCATCCCCACTAGTGGCCTCCCTTCACCCATTTGTCTTTGCTGGCAGGGTTGACTACCTCCTTCCCTCACCTCCTTGCCCACCCAAGTAACAGGAGAGGACATGTAGGATAGGCTGGCAGCAGGAACAGGGAAGTCACTGCAGGGAGGTGGCAATGCAGTGAAAAGTGACCTCCACCTCCAGATTGGGGCTGCTCAGGCAGGGAGGGATCCCAGCCCGTATGGGCACTGCCCGGCCAGAACTTGGCTAGAGGGACAGCACACAGGGATAAGCAGGCGACACTAGGAGTCTGAGCAAAAGCACTGACGTGGGGCGGGCAGCATGACCCTCTGCCTCGGGCACACTGCCCAGTGGGCACTGCAGTCTCCTAAAGTGGGTTGTGGTCTGAAAGCCAATAGCATGTGGAGGCCCCCTGCCTGAGGCCAGACTGGGCTGGTGGGAGAGGCCCCGCCTGAAACCAATGCCAGGTCCCAGGGCTCCAAGTTGCTGGACCTGGGAGTCAGCTTTCTACAGCCCCAAGAGCTCATTCATGTGGATCACTGAGTGCAAACACGACAGGGCACTCACCTCACAGAGAAGACCAGGATCACAGATCTCTCCAGGCTGGGCCACCAAAAGCCCAGTAGTGCTGAGAAATGGCTCAAAAGGGAGCCAGAGCCAGGTCCCCACAGTCACACAGAAGTTAGCCTCATCCACAAATAACACAAGCGGTGTTCTCACAGTCTGCTCCTAGAGAGGCAGAGGGACAGAGGGTGGGTGACATACAGATCCCCACTGGCTGCCCTGGGAGGCATCTGAAGTCATACCGCCTGAGTTCTCCAACTGCCTTTCTCCTTTACCAAGTATGTGGCCTTAGGCTTGTGATTTAACCTCCTCTCCCTGTCTCATCTCTTTCACGGGCATCACCACAACACATGCCTCACTGATTGTTGAGACAATTAAACGAGATGCATGTTACTTGCATAGAATCGTGCTGGCAGAGTCATGTAGTAAGCAAGTGCTAACTGGCAGCCACTGTTACTAAATTTGTTACTATGATTATTTTCAGCAGGAGGCCGGCCCTTCCAGGCTAAGCTGCAGCCTCGGATGAGGCTCCCACTTCATGTCCTCTCCTGCCCACTCAGGTCCTAGTTGGACTGCTGCACCTTGGCAACATCCAGTTTGCTGACTCCGAGGACGAAGCCCAGCCCTGCCAGCTGATGGATGACACCAAGTGTGAGGATGAGGGTGGGGGCTTGTGCCTCCTTGGGCACACACCCAGGGAGAAGGGCAGCCCTGACCAGTGGGAGGCCAGAGGGTGAAATTTGGGAATCTGATGCCCTTGGTGAAACCATTAGCTGTAGGGCCCTGTCCTGGATGACGCTCCTCACCTCATCTCTGCTGAGGCAGACAGCATTGTCCCCATTTTACAGATGAGAAAAAGAGAGGCCTAGGGTTTATAAAGGGATTTGTCCCACAGAACTACATTTCCTCTGTCCAGTTCGGTGAATTCTGGTCCCACTGTGACAACTTCACAGTGCCTTGGGAAGAGGGCTGTTTAGAGGAGGGTGATTTGTCCCTCCCAGGCTCGGTCAGGACCTCGGCCTTGCTGCTGCAGCTCCCAGAAGACCCACTGCTGGAGACACTGCGGATTAGAACCATCAGGGCAGGCAGGCAGCAGCAGGTGTTCCGGAAGCCCTGCTCCCAAGCTGAGTGTGACACCCGCAGAGACTGTCTGGCCAAACTGGTCTACGCACGGTGAGCACTCTGGGCCCTGCCCTCCTCTCATTCTCCCCATGTCTGGAGTTGGAACAGACCCCTTCAGGCACTAGGCCCAGGTCCAGGGTGAAGGCTGCCAGATAAAAGACACATTCTTCCCCCTGATCCCCAGACCCTTGGGGACAGCAGGGAGTGGCTCCTGGGTGTCCCTGTGCAAGGCCCTTAGCCTCATTTCTGAAGTACCCTGCATGGGGAAGCTGCCATAGTCTGGCCTGGATTCAGCTCATTATTAAAGTACAGAAAGAAGCCTGCCTAGCTCTGTGCTGGCAAGGCAAGCACCAAAGGTGATCTGGAGCCCTCAGGTTCAGACCCATGGGTGAATAGATGCCTCTGTCTCCATGTGTCCTGGTACTTCTGCTGTTTGTGGTCACCTGGAGAATTTGATAGACAGCAGGAGAGTCAGCAGCTTAGCCCACAGTCTTGGCCAACACAGTGTGCAGCATGTGGGAGCCTGGAACAGGGGGAAGGTAGCTGGCTGGGCCTTTTCCTGGTGGGGTATGTGGGCATCTCCACCCTCTGGCCACGTGGCTGAGGGCAGTTTCTCCCCTGGGGTTCTGAGAACCTTCAGGGTGCCATGTAAGGATGTCAAGGGGCCCAGAACACATGTATGTGTATATATGTGCATTCTTATGGGAACTCGGGGAGAGGGTCCCCTGCTTTCAGGAACTTCTCAAAGAGCCATGAGCCCGACAAGCATGCTGAGGGAATAAATCCTCTGAGCTGAAAACAGCCCAGGGCAGCTGGGCCCAAACTGAACCCAGTTCAGCAAGAGACTCAGTTCCCACTGCCTCAAAGCTAATTTCAGATCAGACATTTTAAAAGCCTTTGCATCGAGTCACTGCAAAATGAGCAGATGAAGTGTGACAATTACAGAGTGTGCCTCCAACCAGAGAATATTTTACACGTGATAAATATCAGGTTATTATATCACTAAGTCACTTGTTTTTAGTGTCTCAATGGATATTAGAAGCCCCTGTTGGAAAAATAGAAACCACTTATTGAATTGAAAAATATTGCACCGTAATTAAGAAAAATTGTAAGGAAGAAACTTCCTAATATTGTTATACACATTACCAAGTTGTACAGTAACTACCCATCCTCAGGATGGGGGTGGCTCCAGGGTTCAGGATGCCACTGTTGGCCTTGGGTAACTCAGGGCCCACTGAGTTGGTAGATGTGGCAAGGCCTGGAGCTCTGGGCTCCACAGGGTGAGTTTTGCAGGAGAGTCCAGTGAACTTAGTTCTTTACAAATCCCACCTAAGCCTGCCTATGGGCCCCTTTAGTCTAGACACCAGCTGGGTGTCAGGCCATGTGACTGAGGCAGACCTGCCTGCAGACCTGTCTAGCCCCAGAGTATAGCTGGTCCCATATTCAGTCTTGCTGGGAGGGCAAGTTAAGTGTGTGTGTACCTGGGAATAGCACAACCATAGCCTGCATTTGTAGTGGGTCAAGACAGGATTGGGGGGAAACCAAAGCAGAGGGTTAGCCCTTGACCTGTCTGGCTGAGTACAGGCTCTGCAGGATGTGGCACCGTGGATGGAGGACCACCCCACGGGCTCAGCCAGGCCTCCTCTCACCAGAGTCCGTTCTTTTTCAACCCCCTTAAAAGGCTGTTTGACTGGCTGGTATTGGTGATCGACAGCAGCATCTGTGCGGACCCCACCTCCTGGACCACTTTCATAGGTGACTCACCCTGCCAGGAGCACTTTTTAGAGAAAACAATAGGGCCTTGGGCAAAGAGGCAGGAGCCCCGGGCCCACTGCGTGACTCTGGGTAACTCCCTTCTCTTCTCTGCTCCCCCATCTACTCAGCCAGCTCCCAGTGTTTAGACAAGGACATCCCTCTGTGTTCTGGTGCCCACGTCTGACCCATCCCTAGCTCCGGGGCTCAGGCGGAGCCTTGTCTATGAGGTTCCCTTCTCTCCCCAGACACCCAGCTCCAGAATCAGGAATAGTGAGGCTGGGCGAAAGCTAGTAGAAGGGCCTTGGGGGACATGATTACATCATTGGGATAATCAGGTAGGAGAGGAAGTCGAACTCAGAGGCACCAGTGAAGTGTGCTCAAGGAATGGAATTCTAGACACCATCTGGGCTGGTGAAACCAAGTCCCCTCAAACTACCTGGTGCCCTCAGCAGCCCTTCCCTCATTCAGCCTTCTTTCCTGCTCTGAATTCTGAAGTGGCCATGAGGTCACTGGGGAACCACCTGGGGGAGGGTCGGGGGTATACACTGCCCGTGTCAGGCTCACTCAGGCCCTGTGGTCCTGCACCCTCCACCTGCTCCCTGCAGTGGCCTCATGGCTTCCCCCCAATCCTCCCAGGCCTGCTGGATGTGTATGGATTTGAGTCCTTTCCCGACAACAGTCTGGAACAGTTGTGTATCAACTACGCCAATGAGAAGCTGCAGCAGCACTTTGTGGCTCACTACCTACGGGCTCAGCAGGTGAGGGGATGGGCTTCCCTCATCCTCTACTTCTTCCTGATCCCCGCGCCCCACCCCAGGATCTGCCCGGAACGGTTTAGTTTCTCCTTGGACGCTGTTTTGGAACGTGCTGTGGTCCTGAGGCCAGCTGTGGGATGGCAGTCAGCCTCAGACCGCAGCTGCCTTCTGCCACCCCTCCCCACCTCCTTCCCCCCTAGGAGGAATACACAGTTGAGGGCCTCGAGTGGTCATTTGTCAGCTACCAAGATAACCAGACCTGTTTGGATCTCATCGAGGGGAGCCCCATCAGCGTTTGCTCCCTCATAAACGAGGTGGGAAGGGTCAGCTAATGTGCGGAGCACCAGAACTGGTCTTTGGGCTTTTCTGGGGCCTTGGACACTATCCTGTGCCCTTTCTGTGTCTTTGTCTCCCCGTCTGCCAGATGGGTTTGCTAATCCCGATATTCTTTACCTCTCAGGGTCACTGTGAGGCCTGTCTGACAACCCTGCTGCCGTACTGGTTGGGGGCAGGGGGGGTTGTAAGAGTTGTGAGCCCCTAATTTTTGTGGCTGACTGCCCACCCCGTCCCACACAGGAATGCCGCCTTAATCGGCCAAGCAGTGCCGCCCAGCTGCAGACACGCATTGAGAGTGCCCTGGCAGGCAGCCCCTGCCTGGGCCACAACAAGCTCAGCCCAGAGCCCAGTTTTATTGTGGTGCATTATGCGGGGCCTGTGCGGTACCACACGGCAGGCCTGGTGGAGAAGAACAAGGTAAGGGCCAGGCCATGGCCTGTGGGGCCCTGCTTGAAGCAAGATGCTGAGTCATGAGTGTGCATACACGGAAGTTTGCTATCGTGCATCCTCTCCCCTGAACATCCTCCCAAGATCCAAGATCCCCTCTTGGGTGCACCTGCCTGGGGTGCCTAACTAGGCATACCCTGCCTATAAATGATCTGGTTTCTAGGCATTCAGGGGGCAATTCACCTCGTGGACTCAGGCCCTGCTCTCCCCTGGAAGCCCTCCTGGGGCTTGGGTGAGCAGGGCCAGCAAGCCTGTAGACAGCCCTGGTACCTCTCCATCTGCCCTCACCTGCTGTCTTGTCCTTTCCCAATAGGACCCCATCCCCCCTGAGCTGACTAGGCTCCTGCGGCAGTCTCAGGATCCTCTGCTCAAGGTGCTATTTCCTACTGACCCTGAAGAGAAGTCCCAGGAGGAGCCTTCTGGCCACAGCAGGACCCCTGCATTGACTGTAGTGTCCAAGTTCAAGGTGGGTCCGGTGGTGCTGATATGACATGCTTGGGTCACTAGTCAACCTCAGATGTCTACCGAGCACCTCCCAGGATTGGTGCTGTTCACTTGGGAGCACTGATGATTCAAGTAGACATGGTCTTCACCTGCACAGTGGTGACAGTCCGTGTGGAAGACAGACAGGAAAAAGACAGAGAGACCTTCGGTGTAACCAACATGATGGGGAGCCTAGAGGCCTGTGGGTGGCAGTGGGGGCCTCTTGCCCACGACAGAGGGTGACCATGAAGACCTGGTTACATGAACCTCTGGCCTGACTCATCCCAGTTCTCTGCTCAAACTGTCCTCGGCTAGAGCAGACTTATCACCTGCTCCCATATCTCATGCTTCCTACCATCTCAGCCCTGGCACTTCCTGCTCCCCAGTACTGGGGTGCTCCTTATCTGCCTCTTCAACTGCACCCCCAACACCCTTTTCCTTGGTTCATTTCCTCTCAGCCTTCCTCACCTTGCAGAGGAGGCCTCCAGGGGATCCCAGGTTGATTAGCATGTTCCTGCCCAGCCTCAAACACATCTGAGGGAGCCCGTCTCACATCTGGGAACCCCTAGACCCTGAGCTAGGAGATGGCAGCAGACTGCCCATGTCAGCCCTGGGCACGGTGTCCAACACACAGGATGGGCATAATCACAACAGCTATTGCCTGGATGAAGGGAAGGGGATTCTGAGATTATTCTCTTCTCAGAATGCTCTGGTGAGGCGGGGAGGCGGCAGGGGAAGGCTTAGACCAGAGGGAGGGAGACAACCCGGTGAAGGGTCACAAGTCACAAAGGGTCTCTGGAGGCAAAGGAGAGGGTGGGCGGGGGAGGTGAGGAGGAGTGTGCTCGGGGCTGGCTTAGTGGGAGCCTTCAGTATCATCCCAGGGCATGTGCAGATCCTGGTCCTGGGGCTGGGAGGGCTGTTGGGGGAGGGCTTGCTGCCGTCACTAACCAGGGCCAGTCGATTCCCTGGGGCAGCCCCAGGCCTTACCTAGCATGGTCTCTCCCCTCTGCAGGCCTCGCTGGAGCAGCTTCTGCAGGTCCTGCAGAGCACCACACCCCACTACATTCGCTGCATCAAGCCCAACAGTCAGGGCCTGGCGCAGACCTTCCTCCGGGAGGAGGTATTTCATACTGTGCCAAAGCTGCCTGGTAAAGAGCTCCATCTGGCCAAGGCCCTGAAGGGCTGAAGGGCAAGAACGTCTGCTTCAAGTGGAGTGACCAGGGCAGGGCTCTCAGGATGGGTCTGACATGAGGGAGGGCTTGTGTCCCTGCTTTGGTAAGAGTCACGTACAGTTATGTGGTGTGTGCACTCCACAGTGACCCAGCCAAGGAGGCAAGTAGGGGCTCCAGTGCATCTTGCTGCCTGCTCACCAAGCTACGCGCCTTGGTGAGAGATGGCAGCTACCTAGAGGGGTGGGTGTCTATGATTAGCTTAAAGTCTGTATCACCGTGCAGTCCACACACAGATCAGCCGTTCTAAGGTAGTTTTTTCTAATGCACACAAAAGCACTCTGGCCAGCAGCTGCCCATTGCTCAGGTACTGGGCTCAGAGGGGTGTGGATGAGGTCTGCATGCTGGGCGGTGCTAAAGAGTGTCCCACAGGCAACTGGTAGATGTGGCCTTAGGGTCTGCAGCCAGAACCACTATGCTCTGGTAAAGACCTTGGTCCAGGTCCTTGAAGAATCTTCATAACATATCCTCCCCTGCCCCTCAGCTGTGACTTCACTCTATTGCCTGCAAAGTATAAGGTAAAAAACAGAAATTGGTGTTCCTGAATGTGAGGCAGAGAGCCTCTGTACCATTGGGAATGGTGAAACAGCTGGGACCAGCACTTGCCTCAGCTATATCAGAAGCCATGCATCAGATAAGGGGATAAGAGCCACCTTTCTAGCAGGGAGATTTCTCATGTTCCCGATTTCCCACTGCCCCAAAGGGCATACCCCCATCAGCTGAGCTTCAGGGGAGCCTGCAGATCCACACTTACCAGGCTGCAGGAGGAGTGGCATTTCTGGCCTGCTAGCCCATGCTACAGGTACCCACACTGTCTTCCCACCCTTGCAGGTCCTGAGCCAGCTGGAGGCCTGTGGACTGGTGGAGACCATCCACATCAGTGCCGCCGGCTTCCCCATTCGGTGAGTGGACTGACCACAGCAGGGGCAGGGCCACTGCCAGGGTGGAGCTTGGGACTCAAGCCCCACAAGAGCCCACCCAGCCCAGAGCAGGATATGGAGATGAAGGTAAAGAGGTCTGCAGAAGTTAACCTGGATCTCAATGGGCCGCTCCCATTCACTTATCCACTCACTTCCTGTGCACTGTGTTGTTTGGTACTGCCTCTAGCATTAGTAAGGCAGGTGAGTCTGCCCTTCCTGTGGAAACAAGGAGCATGGAGTTAGTCAGTGCTAGGCAAGCACAACATGCCATTCAGCAGACTAACAGGCTCTCTGGGCTGGGCAGGGAGGGGCCCCCCTAAGCTACTCAGGCCTGTAGGAGGGAAAGGGGCCAGGCTGCCAAGATCTGGGGGAGGGAGAGCTCTGCAGGGGATGGGGCTCAGCTGAGTACCTACTGTCCAGAGAGGCCAGAGCACCGACCACCAGATTTGGGGATACGGTGTTTACTGATGGCTGCACCAAGAGCCACATCGGTGCAGTGTTAGGAACAGAAGCCAGACTCGGGAAGAGGAAGTATAGATAATCAGAGGTCACTGGCTGTTTAGTGATGCCATGAAGAGCAGCAGAGAAATCAGGAGGCTGTGGGGTCAGAGAGGAATAGTGGGAGGTACGGCTAAGCTTGTGTGCGCAGGAGGGAGCGATTCAGTTGACTGAGAGAGGCCTGCAAGCCTCTTTGGAAGGAGAGAGGCTACAAACCCCCTACTGAAAGAGCCAGATGCTTTGTTTTGGTAGACCGAGGCTGCAGGAAAATCAGACCCTGTTGAAAATGGTCTCCTCTGGCTTCTGGATGAGTGACCCTGGTAATCTCTCCAGAACCACCACCTTGCCCATTCAGTGGGTACAGTCAGGGCAGCACCTTGCCTGGTTGTTGAGCAGATTCAGTAGGATTACTCCTGTTATACCAAGCACTGTGCCAGTTCTGAAGTCACTTCTCTTCTTCCACCTGCTTTGGCTTCAGGGTCTCTCACCAGAACTTTGTGGAGCGATATGAATTACTGAGAATGCTCTGTCCTTGCACATCCCCTAGCCCCCAAGGCCCATCTCCTGCTGAAGGGTGCTCAGGTGAGTGGAGACCATTTGCTAGTCATCTGTTCAGCCACTGTTAGTACTGAGTACCTACCCTAGACCATCTTGGGTTTAGAGATTAATAAAACAGTCCTACCCTCATGGTTCATGGTTCTCGGTTCAATGGGGGAAACAGACAAAAGACAATGGGGAACATGGAAAGGCAGAGGCAGGAATAGGATACTGTGGTTGGTTCTAGGGAGGTGTGAATCTAGGAAGGCTTCCTAGAGGTAATACCTGAGGCTAGATGGGATTAGCCAAGTGAAGGGCCTTCCACATGACAGGATCAAACAGAGGCCTGCAGGCAGGAGACAGCACTGTGGGTGTGAGGAACTCCAGGCCATTCAGTGTTGCTGACACCTTCTACGAGGTGAGGCTGGGGTGACAGGTGGGCCCAGTCATAGAAGCTGGGCTTTTCTTTGGGCAGATTGGAGGCACTTCAGGGGACAAAGGGAGTGATGTCAGCCTCGTGCTTTCTGGAGACCACTGTGGGGGCCCCATGGCAGGTCATGGGAGTAAAGCTCTTGAGTAGACCACAGTTGAGAGCAGATGTGGGCACGGTCAGGAACCAGTGGCAAGAAATTGGTCAGATTTGGCAAGTGTCTGATTACATGTAGAGAGAGAGGAAAGAGGGAATTGCCTGTGCCTGGCCAGTGGGGAAGGTTTGGGGGAAGTTGCTGAGCCCTGCCGGGGCTCACCCAAGCCCCAGGTCCCTGAAGTCATCCAGCAGACATCTGCAAGGCAGTCAGCAAACTGATCTCAGGGAAAAGCTCTGGCCTGTGGCCCTGATTCAGGGCCTGTGGGAGAGAGTGATTAAGGCCCCAGCACCGGCTGAGGGAGAAGAGGCCAAGGGCAGGGCTTGAGACCCTGCCCAGTGAAACCCAACGCAGCAGCCGTGGCCCCCAGCACACAGCCTTACCCTGGGCCCAGCAGACCTGATGGGACAGTTCCACTTTGTTTTTCTCATCTCAGGCAGTTTTGTCATTTTCCTTTCATTCTTTCTCCCTGTCTCTCTTCTCCCCCATCTCTCCATGGTTTTTTCTACCGCTCTGTCTCCTACCCAAAGCCCCCCAGCCCCTGCTTGGTTTTCCTGCTGTTCTCATCTGCGGCATCTCCTTTGGCAGCCTCTGTCTCCAGAGAGGCACTGGGCAGCTAAAGGTGGCCAGAGCCCTCAGGTAAATGCTCCTACAGGAGTCAGCCTTGCGAGATGTGGGAGGGCAGGCAGGGGAACTTGCTGGGCCTCCACGAGATGGGGGTTGTTCCCCCTTTTCCCATCTGTCCATGGTGGGGAATAGGTCAGGGGCTGAGGGGATGACCCAGCTGCCCTTTTTGACCCTCAGCATGTTTGGGCCATTGAAACAAATGCTGGCTGAGCAGCCTGGGATTCCACATCAGAGTGTCCTTTACCACCTGCCCATGGGACCCCTGGGAATGGCAGCTGCAGGCCAGTCCAGGGCACAACCACATGTGCAGACGCCATGATTCCTCAGAGCAGCCAGGGGCCCGAGGGACAATGGGGGGGGGGCTCTGGATTCCCCAAAAAAAGGAAGGAGGGGGAAATGGTTAGAAGCAAGAACAGCAGGAAAGAAGCCTGTGGAATGCTGGGGAGACAAGACCAGGTTCTTAAGATCAGAGTGTGTAGGTGACCCAAGGACTGATGGGCTGTCTCCCATCCTCCAGAACAGTCTCCACACAGCAAGGAGGCCGTGCTGCAGCCTCTTCTCCAGGACATCCTCCACGCTCTGCCAGCTCTGCCTCAGGCAGCAGCCACACCTGATGGCCCAGCCAAGCCCACGCCAGCCCCGGTGCACTGCGGCAGGACCAAGGTGTTCATGACTGACTCCATGGTAAGCTGGTTTGGGATGAGAAGCAGAGAGTATAGAAACGAGCCGCATGCTCTCCTCAGGGTGGAGGGAGGAGAGGCTGAGGACCTCAGTGGATGCCCCTTCTCCCAGCTGCAGCTTCTGGAACATGGGCGTGCCCAGGTGCTGGAGCGGTGTGCACACCGCATCCAGGGTGGCTGGAGGCGACACCGGCTCCGCAAGCTGGAGAGGCAGAGGCGGGCTGCCATGCTCATCCAGGCAGGTAGGTTGGATGGGGCCCTGGCCAGCCACCATGTGAATGCACAAACCCTACATAACTGTTCCCTTTGAAATGCTGCTCCTAAGTCCCCATATACCAAAACTGTGTCGTAGCCTCCAGATGTTGATGGCACATCCCGTGGGGTGCTGGAACTCCCCACACCTCACCCAGAGCGCTCACCAGTTCAGTGGAACCAGGTCACGCCACATAAGGGCATTCTTTACCTAGCAGAGGCTAAAAATGTGCCTTTAATTTCCCTTTTCCAGACTTAAGATAGCTGTTTATACTGCCTTTCTTTCATGATAAATCATTACCTGTTGGGCTCTGGGGCTTGTATAAGTTGTAGAAGGTAAAAACAAGATTTGACTCAACAAAGGACGAGATATAGGAACCATGTTCAAAGCAGTCTTGTTTTGAAAAATATACTTAGAAACAACTCAAATACCTGGCAGTGATGAAGTTATTGCTATATTGTGGACCATTCTTATAATGCAGCTAGTTAAGTCTTTTTGAAGAACGTTTTAAATTTAATGGAAAACCATTTCCAATATGTTGTTCAGACCTAGATGACACCACCATTGTAAGGTGTGTTTCTGTGTAAAGGCTTTAAAAAATGGTATAGGGAAACACTACAACTGCCTGGGCTGGTGAGCTATGAGGTGATGTTTACCTTCACCAGCATGTGCATGTGTGGAAGTGTCATTCATGCATTCATAAGGCAAGCAAACAAATTCAACTGAGGCTTTCCAAAAAAAATAAAAATTCTTAAAGACACAGACAATTCAGATGCCTCTTGTTCTCTGGGCATTGCCCCAGACTAAGGCTGAGGCGGACGTGAGCCTGCTTCCAGCTGCCCCTTCAGTGTGTAGCTACCTCCAAGTCTGAGGGTTTTTTCAGAGCCAGTTTGGCTTTATGTATTGAGTTGGGTACCTTACTTTACGTAGTGGCAGGAGGTAGCCATTCATTGAAAAATTACCTCTGCCCAACTTCCGCAGCAGCTCTGGTGTTGCTACAAAGCCAGGTTAGCATGGCTCTAAGGAACACTTCCCCTTCTCCTCTCTGGGCAAACCCTTTAGCCATTCGTTCCTGGTTAACTCGGAAACGTGTCCAGAGGCTGCATATGGCTGCCACAGTCATCAAACGCGCCTGGCAGAAGTGGAGAGTGAGTATCTGCCTCAAAAAGTCAGGGTGGGCAGTGGGTGCTCTGGTGCCAGGAGCCGGTGGGAACATGGGCCCTGCCACTGCCAAGTGCGTGGCGCCATGTTGCTCATGTAAGACAGCCCAGCACCACCTACACTGCAGGCTGGCTGTGCCCAGTAATGTGTGGCACAGGCCACTCTGGGACATACTGAAAACCATGGGATTGTATACCTTCAACGGTGAACTTTAAAAAATTAACAGCCTTATTGAGATCTCACTGATAAACTGTAAAGTAGCATATGAAGGCTTAAGCACGTGGAGCCAGTCCATTGAAGGCATCCAGTGTTCACAGCCAGGCCTGTCAGTTCACTTTATTAAGCTGATTTACTAAAGATGGTTTTGGATTCCATTTTCCATTAAGAGGGCTAATAAAAGCTATAAAGTAGTGTCCTCTTTTTAAGATCAGAATGGCCTTCCTTGCTTTGGAAGAACTGGATGGTGTGGAAGAAAAACACTTGTCTCAAGCTCCCCTTTCCCAGAGCTCTTTCCCACTGCCCCAGGCATGGACCAGGCTCCTGGGGGCTATAATCCACCTCTGGCCCCTGGGGCTGGTCCTGGCCAACGCGGCTGTGGGTGAACACAGCTTTCAGAGGAAACTGGTGGTCAGGGCCTGCCTCCAGCTCCCCACAGGCAGCCCTAGTAGCTACAGCGTCCAGACAGCACAACAAAAACAAGCTGGCGTGGCATCCATCCGAGCACGGCCTCAGGTAAGCTGTGATGGGATGGCAGTCCTGCCCACAGCAGCCCCGGGTCCCTCACACCCCACCACAAAAGGCAGGAGGTATGACAGGCCGGGAAAGGGGCATCCTGACCCCACAGGGAAGCTGAAAGCCTGGGCTTTCCCACTGGCCGCAGGTTTGGATTGTTTCCACCATTACAACTAGGAATTCTCCAGAGTTTTCACTTTTTAAAAACTACCTCTGAGGGTTCTAGCATCACCTCTGAATCTTTTAACTGAGTCCCACTTTCAAAAAATGTGGGCTTTCATGTTTACTCCCTCCAATGGCACTGGTTTTAGCACCAGGTTTCCTCCAGTGGTATTACCTGGTTTATCTCCCATTCTAGCTGAAGAAACAGCAAGAGGGTAAGTGGTCCACATGCTGTTTTCATTTTATGGGCAGCCAGACTGAAAGCCAGCATATTAAAAGGGCTAATACTCGACCTAGTATATGGGGTCACAGCCAGGAGTAAGTGACAAGGCAGCTGGAAGCAAACACTGAACTCCTTACCAGTGGAATGACAGTAGGACAGAATCTGGATCGTATCTTCCACGACAACGCATGGGCTAGCCAGGTGGAAACACAAATGCACTGTCTGATCTTCCAGCTTTAAGCAGTTGTAAGAATCACAGGTGATACTCCCAGTAGGGGAGAGCTCCCTTCTAGTGTTTTCATCTGTCTCACTGAATGGATGGGAAGTGTTACATTTTAATACAGCTTTATTAGACCTTGGCAGTTTTTAAATGAGGGGAAAACAATTATTAACTCAATCCTGCTACTGCTGTGACTCATACCAGTACAGACTTCCTCACCTTACAATGGGGTTACATCTTGATAAACCCACCACAAATTGAAAACACTGGAAGTCGAAGATGCATTTAATACACCTATGCTGCACATTGTAGCTTAGGCTACCCTAAATACAAAGCCTCTTTTATAATAAAGTGAATACCTCGTGTGATTTACTGAATACCACACTGAAAGTGAACAGGTTTTAAGTATAGCAGCTGCTGGCCCTCATGTTCATGCGGCTGGCTGCCACTGGCCAGCACCCCGAGTGTCATGCTGCCTGTCTCTAGCCCAGGGAAAGATCCGAATTCAGAATTCAGAGTATGGTTTCTACTGAATACGTAATTGCTTTTGAACCATCACTAAGTCGAACCAGCGTAAGCCAGGGACCATCTGCACTTGCTTGTCGACACCTCCTGGCATTTCTAGCATTTTCTCTCTAAGGTACCTTTAGGCCCTGGCTCTCCTGGGAGCTGGAGTTAAGCTGCCTCTCTCCCCAGGGCTCCATAAAGTTTCACTGCAGAAAGTCTCCACTGCGCTACGCTGACATCTGCCCTAAGCCTTCACCCTACAGCATTACTGGCTTTAATCAGATTCTGCTGGAATGACACAGGCTGGGCCACGTGTGATCTCTCACCTTCCATCCTCACCTAGCTGGGTGATCCCTGGTGCCTTTGTTCTGTAAGGCCTTTTCTTGCCAGCTGCCTTGCCAAAGACATTTAATCAACGCACAGCTGCCAAACTACTCCCACAGTGACTCCAAGCACACAGGAGGCGATGCTGCCGCCTGCATGCCAAGGGCTGCAGCAGTGACTGCACCACTGGGCTGGGCTCCTGTCTGCACTTCAAGCCCTGACAGGTGTCAAAGTTAGTAAGAACCAAACCAAGACTAAGAAACATCAGGACCACGGAGAACTCCATTATATTTTACTACCTTCACAGATAACTCAGCAGTGTCCATCAGGGCAGTGGGCCACCCCCTGATCCCCACCAGCAGGGAAGTCAGCTTGATATTAGTTCTAAAGTTCTGGCTGGCAGAATTCTGCATTTGTTTTTTAAAGGGAACAAAATTTTACTATTTAATACACTGTTGACTTAATGTAATTTCAAGCATTAGCTTATGAACCCATAATGAGCAAGGCAGTGTACCATACAACCACGTCTTGATTTTATTTAGTAACTGAGCAAATTTTAAATGGTGTGAAACTTGATAAATGATATCTATGATGTCTATCTTTAACTATACCAAAAATAAAATATTTAAAAACAACCATTTGAATGTCAAATTCTCTCCCCATAAAGGGTTTGTCACATTGAGTACCCCATGTGTCTGAGGCAAGCCCACAACAAGGGAGGTGAAGCTGTGCATGGCCTACCCGACGTCAGCAGGTCTTCATCCTGGGAATCACACACTTGCTCAGAGCCCCGTACTAGCTGGGCTCCTGGAAGAGGGGCCAGGCAGATTCTGAGTCAAGCACAAGCCTAAATGAGCAGCATAATAATCCACTTCAGGAATCCTCGTTCTGGGACGGTGCCACAATCCTTAAACAGCAGTCAGCAAACTCCACGAACAAAGGCTCCTGCATGCAGGCTTTCATGAGCTTTGCCTTGTTGTCCCCCTGGTCAAGGCTGACCATCAACTCTCTAAGGTGTGGGTTGAGCAGTAAGCTTCTTAATGCTGCAGACTCCCCTAAAAATGAACAAGGAAAGAAAGCCAATCGGACTTCAAGTGAGAACAGGTAGAGATAGCTGAAAGCCAAGTGTTTCAAGTGTAATAAACATCAAGAATGTTGTTCATCAATCAAAAATCCCCTTAACCTTTAAACCCACAAATTAACCCAATGCTTCACATAAACAAGGTGAGATCAGCTTTTCGGGTTATTTCCAAGTTAAACATTACTACAGATTCTTGTTTTTGGAATTGTTACAAATATTTTAGCTTTATGTCATTCAAGCTAAAAAAATATTTTACCAGTACAGATACAGAGAACAGTGGTAAGTTGTTGACATGTTTTCTTCCCAGGCATGAAGGTTCTCAGTGAGGACAATTATACCAAATACTCTGCGTGACGTTTAAGCAAGTGCTTGATCCCCGTGAAGCAGGATCGGTAGCAGTGAACTAACACATCTGTATGGTGCCTAAGTTCACAAGACTGCTCACAGCTCTCCACAGCTCAGCTCCACCCTTAGTCTAATCACTACCACAGGACTGGGTGCAAAGCACCCGTCAGCCTGACTGTGAAATGGGAAGAATCAAAGTAATGACCACCTTTAGGAACTCTTTCAGCCCATTACTTACACACCTATAACTGCTATAAAGCTATCCTACAAAATGCTGAGCATATTAACACCCATATCCCCTTAAAAAATCAAATCCTGAGATCACCCAATCTGCATTAATGGCTGGACTGTAAATTGAGCATGAGGGGCACGGGAACAAATGCAGCCCTTGACCTACAGACTGGTGAGAGAGAAATTGCCATAAAATGTGAAAAGATATTACAAGGCACCATGGGAAGCTACTATATAAGTGTCTAATTCTGAGAGTGAGGGAGAGAGAGAGACAAAAGCTCAAGAAAAGTTTAGGTGAGGAAAGAAAAACTGAACCAAGTCCTGAAGGAGAATGTCGCTCACTCACAAAGCCAGCAGGAGGATCCCGATGGCCTTGCAGGCAGGGAGGCGTGGAAGCCCTGGGCGCCCACAGAATCGTGTGGCTGTGGGAAGGGTTCTACCTGCCATGACAGAGTATCTAAGAACTTAAATTACATCCTACACAGATTTCATGTATCTCAATAGCTGACAAATGAACAAGCACAGCACAGGCTTACCTAAATTCTTTAAATTCTGCAAAGAAACTCTGTCTTCTTCCTCATCACTATTGAGAAAATCAGCTATAGAGCCATCATCATCTAAAAAATATATAACACAATCAACTGTTTATGACTAAAATGAAAGCTGAGGCACCAGATTTTACCTACTCTAATAAACACATGTGCACACATACAGTAACAAGTGTGTAAGCAGGCACAAACAAAAATAACCTCTTTTCTCTGAAATTTTGTGACTGCACAACACTCTTAGGGAAGTAAGTGAAAGAATTGGGTCTAACAAATGCATCCAAGTAGTCACACACTCTGTTTCTCTAGGGTCTTTGGGCTTAGAGCCTGACTCCAATTCTTATCACCCTACTTCCCCTCATTATGGCTCCAGCCCTGTTATGGGGCAAAAACTTACATGTTCTATAAAAACCTGCCAGTGTAAATCCCCTGTGCTTTCAGCATGGACAAATTTCTTGCACTGCCTGAACCCAACAAGCTTCTCAAAGGGCAGAAATGGGCCATCCACTTGGTGTGAATGTTCAGTACCTCTTTGGTGGCGCCGGGAGGGGTTGCTTTCAGAGCCTGGCATGGTGCATACACCCAAAAGATATTAGAGGCTAGCTGGCTGGCTGGGATGACAGCCCGCTCCTGCTATAAGCTATGAGAAACCCTGAGCAGCAGCAGGTGACCTAGGCCACAAGCAGTCTTCCTGCTGGACCCGGCTCAGGTGAACTGGGCCAGGCCCATGGTTGGAGACCTGAAAAGCTGTGACTCAAGAAGACTCCCAACAGCAGGGTCCACCCCTCACCCCCAAACCACCACTTTGGCCTTTCTCCCCTCTGCTCCATACTTCTTGTCCTGAACACTGGCTGGGCTGCTCTGCGGCACCCCCCATGATGACAGGTGCCCCCACTCCCGGGGCTCAGGGCCAAGGCAGCTCTGCTCCCTAATGAACCCATTGTTCTCCACTCCCTGCCCTGGCCCAAGTCTCTTCTTCCCTTCCGATGTTTTCTGTTTGAACCCCTTTCCCAGGTTTTGTTTGTTTGAAGCCAACTAACCCACCTTCATCTTCCACAGGCTTTATACTTTTTGCAATAGCAGCTGATCGTATTTTTTTCTCGCCGGGATGATGAGTTTCAGGATTGCACTGCTCTGAAAGAGACACAGATCTCAGGTGCACGTCACCTCCATCTGAGTGACAAGGCGGCACTTCCCCACCAAGCCAGCATCTAGGCGGGAAGTGTGTGTGCTGGGTAAGGGCTGTGGGTGGGGTGGAGATGGATAGAAAAGATGTGAAAGATCAAGTCAAGGGGCAGTATAAGAAAAAGAACAAGCCATCCTGGGACTGGTGGAAGGGCTGAGGGAACAAACCTCATGCATCTGTAGGGCCTGTCCCCATCCTCCTGCCCTGCCTAATTGTGGCTTTCACCACAATTAAGTGGCACACTATTTTCAATTAGCATCAAACTATTTTCTCAGCAGTTTCAGATAACAAATTTGCATGCACCATGTGCTACTGGGAATACACATGTGAAAGTCCTCAGGCCCCTCTCAGAGAGGTTCAGTCTTATGGCTGACAGCTAGAGATACGGATAAAATGAGTCTGATCTAATTCACCTGAGAAAGCCAAGAAGCCAACCAAGAGGAGTCTGGCAGGGAGAGGTGTTGCCAGGTGCAAAGTGCATGCCTGGCAGAGGGAAGGGTCTATAGCAGGACCTGACCCTTGAAAGAATTGGGGCAAATCCAAGGAGACAGTGATGAGCAACTGCCAGCTGATGAGCAGGGCAGGCCTGGCAGGTGGCTAGGGCACAAGCAGAAGAAGCAAAAGTCCACCACACAAAAGTGGTTCACCTTTCTTCCCAAGACAGAGTCTCTCAGCAAGGGTGCTGCTGTGTTCAGGGCAGAAAGGTATTTAATGGTGTAGATAGTCTGACCCCTGCAGGATGTCTGAGTCAATACCAGTTAACGTTAGTACGGACAACCCCTCCTCAGCTACAGTGACAACAAACACAATGTGACCCTCTGTCTCCCTAGAAAGAGCAATACCCAGGTTAACAACGACTGACCTTTGCTAGAGAGACTGGAGTTTTCAATGTGGATGTAAATTACTCTAATTTGCATTTCAGAAAAATCACCCTGGCAGTAGAAGGAACAGAGTTAAGACCTCCTGACCTAAGGGTTCGTGGAGGGACCTCACAGGGCTGCAGGGCGAGAGGGAAGTGGTCCAGACACGGCTCCCCAACCCCATTTCCAACAAAGCAATTCTATCTTGAGCTGAAAATGCTCCAGATACTAAGATTTTTTTTTAAAGGCCAGAGACCGGAGGGGATGAAGTAGAAGTAAGAAGCAATGGGGAACTTTAATGTCAGAGTAAGGAAGCATAGGGTCGTGGAAAGGGTCCCCGAGGACTGAGATGAGGTGCGGGATTGAAGAAAAAATTAAAATGTAGACCTGACAACATTAACAGCCAACAGCCTTGCTCCTTGCAGTACATCTCACTAATGCACCTCATTGTTTCTAACAAGGCATTATTTAAAAAAAAAAACAGAAAACGTTAACTTTAGCCATCCAGCTTCTTACAATAATGAGGGGCTGCGTCAGAATACTAAGATGAAGAAACAGCCAGGATAGACTTTTGGGGTCAAGGTAGCCGCCTATTTTTAAAGAAAAAAAAATGACGGTACGTAGAAGGAAAGTCAGCGCAGAAGTTTCTGAATGTTCAAAATCCGGAGATACATTGACAGGCAGAGGCCCTCCCACAGGAAGGCCCAGAGGGAGCGCGGCGTTAAGGGTCCAAGGGCCCGAGACGCCGGCAGGGAGTGGGGGCTGCGGGGCGGAGGGCTGGGGCTGGGACGCCGGGGCCTTACCTTTGTGCTTCCGGAAGCAAGTCACCGAACAGCTGTAACAACAGAATGCAAGGCCCTCGTCAGGCCCGAGGGCCACGCGGACCCTCCCGCAACCCCGCAGTCCCAGCCAGGCCCAACACACGGCCCCCTTCTTCGCCCTCCCGAGCTCACTATGGCACGCGGCAGGCGGGGCAGCGGTATTTGGGCTTCTCCAAGCATATCACGCAGACGACGGTGCTACAACTGAGCGACGCCATGGCTTCTCCGAGAATAGGTTCCCACCCCGACGCACCAGTGTGGCCTCGGCTCCCACGTGCCCGCGCTTCTCTCCGTTTCTTCACCAGGACCAATCGCTGCGCAGCACTTACTGGCAGTCAAAAGCAATGGATCGAGCCTGCTCCTTGTTCCAGGCTCGATAAGTAAAAAGTCGATACACTCGATGCGCATCCAGTAGCTACGTTTTCCGGAATAGGCCACGTCGTTGAAGGACTTCTGTAGCCCTCCCTGTCCCTGCCTCTGCGCGGCCGTGTGACTTGGGGCAAGTCATCGTCGCTGTCCGGTTCTGTTCCACCGCTTGTAAAAACAATTCGTGGGACTAAATGCCCTTTACTTTCTGACTTGGACTTTCTGAGTCTCACCAGCCTGGGATTCTCCCCGCACAAAACAAAAAAGTCCAGACACTGGCCGAAGCGGAGTCCACGAGGTCACGTGTTCTTCCCAGCCTGGGTCATTTTTCTCAACAGGAAAGAAAGATGGAAAGTTTGGCCATGACAAATGTGGACAAATGTTTCTTGAGCTCCGTGAGCCCTGCCCTGCTAGACACTGGGCTGGGAGGCTACCTGGGGAGTCGCAGGCGCAGTCTCTGCCCTCTGGGAGCTGAAGGCTTACCGTGCAGGCTAGAGGGAAAGGTGGGAGGGAAGAAACTCGGTCTCAGGGTCTTGCGGATGCTAGCCTGCACTTTCACCACCCTGAACGCACACCTCCTTACATTTTACACCCTAGGCTTCTCACTTTTCCTTAGGCCCAGCCAGGGAACAGATGAGTGACCAATGGTCCAGAGGTGGGTATCCTGGCCTAATGAGTCCAGATAGGTAAACTGTGATAGGCCTTGAATGCCCCCTCAGGCTTTAGGAATAGACAAAGTCATGTTTTATTGGGAGCCCTCCTCTTCCTCCAAGCCCTGAGGATGGCCAGCTTAACCAGGGCTCCAAGCCCACATGCACAGCTGCACCCCTCCTGCTTCAATGTCGAGGAAGAGAGGTTGTTGGCGACCATACGGAATGAAACAATGAGACAGGACAAAGACTCAGACACACACACACTGACTTGAGGAGCTTCTCTGCTTCTGCAGTCTCCCTGTTTATTTTTACATCCCAACTCTCAAGGCTAAATTTTGCTTTTATCAGGAAGAGGAAAAGGACACAGAGCGATCCTTAAGTGGATGCGCTCCCATGAACTCTGGTACCCTCCCGTCCTCTCTCAAGTTCGGGGTTTGCAGCAAACTTCCTTAGACTCGTTTCGCTTGTGACAACAAGTCTGCAGCCCGAGCTGTTTGCAGACTCAGGCATGTAGGGTTTTGTGTTCCCGGAAGACAGTAAAACCGCTCATCTATAGGACGGCTCTGTCTTTCCCCCTTTTTTATTTTTTACATTTTGGAGTTGAAGAATTGTAAAAACTTGCTGGGATTTTTCTATGTTGTTGATTCGTCATTTCCAGCAGCGTAAGACTGTATATACAAAGATTAAACAGAAAATCAATATTCCGAAATTGGCAATAGTAGTAAAAAAGGTGCTATGGAGAAATCCAACAGGATTTAAATTGGAGATAGTATCGGTTAGTTGTTTAAAAAAGGATTCCCCTGTTAACAGGGGGAGATATTTTGAAAATTCCCTAGTGATATCTATATTAAGATTGGCTATATCAATAGAAGCATTTTTATGATTCCACAAATTATTTTTAATTTGAACCCATGTATTTGCAGTGCTGTTCCAGGGAATAGGTGTGACACATACACAGGTGGAGTTCCAATCACATTTTAAACTAGCTTGGGTCGATAAGATTTGAACTTGGTCTCCGAGCCTGTTTTAGATCCCAGATCTCTCTAACCGGGAGTCAATTTCGTGTTGCTGCTGCCGCAATAAATGAGAACTTTCATGCCAATCGTGGACAAAGGCAGCAGTTTGTATCCCATTTTGCAGTGCTACCCCAGCAGTAGCGGCAGCTCCTATGGAGGCAATAAGTCCTATTATGGCAACTATGATCACACCAATAGCCCTCTTCACTCTGTGAGTAAGGTGTTGAAGAAGGTTAAAAATGTGAGTCACTCCAGGAGAATCGCTCCAAGGTCTAGTAAAATTAACAGGGAGCCACAGGTCTGTTCGGGCTCTTAAAATGTAAAGAGATTCCTCTGAAAAATTAATCTTGACAGTATGATTTATACAAGTATAGAAATGACATGAGCTTTAGTCATTCCTTGAGAGCCTCCTGCCTGTCTAATAAGGGCAGGGACTGTGTGACCTCTGGCTGCCAGAGCCTTGGTCAGAGTCACAAGCCTGTTTCACTTCCCTGGGGCTGCAGAAAAGGAAATGCCAGCCCCAGGATGACTATCTCTAAGGAAGAGAGAGCAATAGAATAGAGCTATTTACATATTGGTCTGAGGTTTCAGCTGGATTACTTTACAGACTTCATTTACATTATACTGGAGAAAGTGGTGCAGGCCTAGGAGGACTGCTTTGAAGGGGGAGTAAGGGGACTTTGTGCCAAGGCCAGAGATAAAATTCAGAGGCTGATGGGAAAGTAGGGAATCTGCTCACCCACAGGGGATCAAGGAGCGGCAGACACCGGGAAACCTTCCACCCGAGACTTGAGACGGGTAGCTGATGCTAATCGTCTTTTAAGTGGCTATTGGGTGCCTAGACACATTTTGATGAGCTAAAAAGTACAGCTGTCTTGCAAATGAGTTTCAGCTCCAGGCAATTTGCTATAGATTCACTGTGACCAAATAAATTTACAGCAAAGGGTTCTTGGGGTGAAAAGGTTATATCCAACTTTATTTCGAGGTGGCAGGTCAGTCAGTCCCTCAGGGCTGCCACCACTCCAGCCTCCGCTCCGCTCCCCTACAGCCTTCCAGCCCCGCCACCCAGTCTCCGGCTGAGCCCTGGGCGGAACTCCTTACATTAGCACAATAATGTCTTATTGCCTAAAGGTATGGAAGCGGTAGCATAGCAACAGGCCAGTTACATTTAAGTTCAGTGAGGATCCTGGCCATAGGAACTCCACTTTATCCACACTCCACCCCTCCAGGATTCTCGCCTTACAATCCACATGCTTTCCATCTTCCGCAATGGTCCCTGTGTGAGAAAGCTGGAGCACTGTAACCGGATTCCACAACAGCAGCAGAGGATAACAACAACTTAGAGATAATAAAAATTAAGATACAGGTAACAAAAATTATAATAATCCTCAAGCCAAAGGAGGTTCTTAATAACAAAGACTTTAGGGGCGATAAGATACATGTTCTAATGCCACCAACATAGGCAAATCTTGTCCATCAGGTAGGATGCATGCAAGAGAGTGGTCCTGTGATAGGACTGTAGCAGGTAGGGAGTCCCTTCCAGGTCTAGCATACCATACTTTTACTCCTCTCCCCGTGGGGGTTACTGAAGGGTCTATATATAGTGCTACTGGAGGGGCATGCACTGGCCATAATCATAAAACAAAACTCCCCATAAGATGCTCCTACCTTCTGGCTGTTCAGGATATACTACTGTGACCTTTGGTGGCCACTCTGCTGTTATTCCAGGAATACACAGGAGGCCAGCTTCCAGGCCTTGTCCCAAGGTGCCAGGAGAGCCAGCCATCATTGGTCCATGTGTCAAAAGGTCCAAGGCCATGTCCACTCAATGGAGTCTCCGGGATTCAGTGCAGTTGGTGCTGGCAGCAAGATGTTATTCTGGTGGCCGAACCTCAGCTTCAGTGACTCTTCCTTGGTTTGCAGTTGCAGTTGTATAGGGGAGGCAGCCATATGTGTTAACACGTCTACGGGGCTTAGGGCTCCCTTTCGGGGTCTCTCATTCAAACGTCGTAGCATGGTCCATAAGCAGACTGACCATCCCCACAGACTATTGGTATCTGATTTTAGTCCAGATTTTAACAAGCCATTGTGCCTCTCTATTATGCCTGCTGCAGTAGGATTGTGTGGCACATGAAACTTCCACTTGATTCCCAGCTGTCGCACCCATTCTTGCAGTGTACGTCCAGTAAAATGGGTGCCCTGATCACTCTCAATTATCTGTGGTTGGCCATAGGCAGCTAAGAGATGCTCCAGGCCTCTTTCGATCGTCTGCTGGTCTGCACAACAGGTAGGAAAAGCAACCAGAAGTCCAGTAGCTGTGTCCACACAGGTCATCCCCGACAGGCTACAGCCCACATTGTCTTTTGCCCTGCATGCAACAAATGCTGATGTAGCCACTGGGCTACATCAGAGGCAGGCTTGCCTTCTAACCAACGTATCTGGGCCAATTTATCTGCTTCATCATATCCTGGTGATGCCAGTGGCAAATGACCTGTCACATGGTATACTGTAATTATTTTAGTCTGACCACAGACCCATAAGTCTTGCCACAATTCCTGCCCCCAAAGGGGTCGGTGACCAACCAGACAGTTGGCATGGTACCAGGTTGGTAGCCACAGGGTCAAGCCCCGATAGACAGCCCAGCTGTCAGTGCAGACAACTATAGGGGAGGGCTCCTGGCTGATCACAAGCCACACGGCCTGCGACTCTGCCCATTGGCTGCTCTTCCCCTCACCATCTTCCATCCATATTGTCCCAGTCTTAGGATGGAAAGCTATGGCCCTCCATTTTGGGGGCTGCTCATGGCTGGAGCCATCTGTGTACCATGCATCTTCGGGTATAGGGGCTCTTCCCTCCCAATAAGGACTCTCTGCTACTAATGGTTCAAAAGCAAGTTCTTCCTGCTTTTCACTAGTATATGTCACCAGCCCCAAGAAGTGTTGGAGTTCTTCACTCAAGGGGCTACTAGAGAGGGCACTACGCTGCTGTAGGTAAGCACCCCACTTGACTAGTGTGAGCATTTGTGCCACACCACTCCATGGCTTTTGGGTCCAGTCTCGTACCCACCCCAAAATGGGATAGGTGGTTATTACCTTTATCAGGGCCATTCCAGTGATGGGTTCTGTAGCCAGCAAGGCATGATACACAGCAGCCAGTTATTTTTCTATCAAAGTGTATCATACCTCTGCCCCTTTCCAGAGCTGTGACCAGAATCCAACGGGTTGGCGAGTTCATTCAAGCTGCTGCCAGAGACCCCAGCCATAACCGTCTTCAGTGACATGAACGTCCAGCTCACAGGGCCTTGATGGGTCTATCACACTCAAAGCCTGCACGGCCTTGACTGCCCGTTTTGCTGTGGTAAAGGCAGATGCACATGTCTTATCCCAGTCCCACCTGACGCCCTTTCGTACCAACTGGTATAAGGGCTTCAGAATTTGTGCCAAGTGCGGGATAAACACTCTCCAGTAGCCTAGAAGACCCAGAAACTCCTGTAGCAATGCTACAGTTGTGGGGGTAGGAAAGGCCTGGACTTTATCTATAACTGCTTCTGGTATCACTTTGGTCTTACCCAACCAGATGACCCCCAAGAATTTGACAGACAAACCAGGTCCCTGAACCTTGGTACTGTTCACAGCCCATCCTTTCTCCTGTAGATGTTGCAGCAGTCTAGGTGCTGCACCTTCTAGATCTGAAGGAGAATCAGACATGAGCATGACATCATCAATATAATAGTACAGCCACACCATTGGTGGTTTCTCCCATGTAGCCAAGTCCTGGGCTACAAGTCCATGACAGATGGTGGGGCTGTAGAGGTATCCCTGTGGGAGGACGGTGAAAGTCCATTGCCATCCTTCCCATGTGAAGGCAAACTGTTCCTGACTTTCCTGCTCAATAGCAAGATCTACCACATAATGATATGTTTCTGGTTCATGGCTGAGGGTATCCATCAAGCCTGCAATAGAGGGGACAGCAGCATGCATAGGGGGTATAACCTTATTCAGTTCTCTGTAATCCACAGTCATATGCCAGGAGCCATCTGGCTTTTTTACTGGCCACACTGGGGAATTGAAAGGACTATGAGTGGGCTTTATAATACCCACCTTTTCCAGCTCCTGGAGAGTTTCTCCAATCTCTTTATGCCCCCCAGGCAGTTTGTACTGTTTGGTATTAGTCACCCGCCAAGGCACAGGCAAAGCTATGGGCGGGTGCCTAGCATGTCCCCTCAGAACTGCCTTCACCACACGTACTCTCAGTCTGAACTCACCGGCAGTGGTCTGCAACCATAGACCCTGCGGGATATCAATCCCCAAAATATACTCAGGGATAGGAGATATATACACGGTATACTCTTTTGGGGATAAACGCCCTATTCTCAAAGGGATTTGGGCTTTTTTTACTCTGATAGCCTTCCCCCATATCCATCTATCATAGTGGGGGTCCAGGGAACTGCTCAGGGTTACCATGAATCAGTGAACATCCAGCCCCAGTGTCCACCAGAGCCAGGGCATGTTGTATGTTCACTGGGGACCAATGGATAGCTATTTCAACATGTGGTCTCCGGTCCCCCCTGGTCCCTCAGGGCAGATACCTTGACCTTCCCCTCAGTCAAACCATGTTTCCCAATCACCTTCCTGTGTGGGCTCGAGTGAGGCTGGCTCACTCTCCAGCAGGAAGTCTTGCAAACACACAGGCCGGACTCGTGGCTCTGTCTCTGACCTCTGCCTCTTTGGTCTTAATGGCTGGAACTGCTGCTCTGGTTTCAGCTGTTGCCATAGCTCTAGTAAGATCCTACTTGACTTCCCATCTAATTTCCTTCCATCTGCTCCTGCCCATATTAAATCAACCCACATCTGGGTCCTCATAACCTTCATGGGGCCCTGTAAATTCTTCTTGCAACAGGTCTTACTTCTTTCCGAATTCTTGTGGCTTCAGCCTTTCCTAAGTCTGCTACTGTACATGTCACCTCGCTTATGGGATGCCCTGAGTGAAGGGAAAGAATGGCCACTAGAGACCCAAAGAGGGATGTAGGAGCCGTTTGAAGTACAATATTCCTCATCCCAGTAGTGAAAATCTCTTTATCTGGGCCATAATTCTCTGGACTATAGATGGCATTTCTTATGCCTAGCTCTCGTAGCACCTGTTGAAGTTCAGCATATGTCTGCCATCTAGCAGGGGAGGATGGTAGATCACCCGGATTGGGCCACACAGCACGAAGTGCAGCCATGAGCCAATCGAGGAGGGAGTGACTCCCTGGGGTCTGATGTGCATTTTGTAATCGCTGCCTCAAGGCGGGCTGCACTGTCAGGGAAGGCAGCTTTCCCATCTCTGACCCCGACAGAACAATTCCATCCACTCCTAAGTCCCACAGACGCAGGAGCCAAGCTGATACTGACTCTGAGGGCTTCTGCCTCAACCAGGAGCCCAAATCCACCAGCTCAGCCTGAGTATAGGGGCGGACCATAGAGGGCTCCACGACCTGGGGAGGGGGCTGCTCCTCTCCTTGGGGAACCTTCAGCTGCTGGATCTTTATTTTCTTTACAACCACAGGGCATGCTTTCAATACAGGAGGCGCCAGTGCCTCTGGCATCACCCCTTCGTCTTTCTCCAGCTCCTCCATTTCTGGGGCTGATGGCACCTTTCTCTCCCCTCCCGCGAGTGCCTCCTCTGCTACAACCTTTGCCTTTTCTAGTGTGCCTCGCAGCAATGCTACCTCAGTCTTCAGAAGGTCTCTTACCTTCAGCTCAATGCTTCCCAGCTGATGTTCTCCGACCACCTCCGCCTGTGCTTCCCTCAGGAGTTCGTCTTTTTCCCTGATGGCCTCTTCCTCCTTCAGAACACCTGGCAGCGCTGCCGTCTCGTCTCCAATGGCTCCTTGCTGCTGGCGCTCCCGTGCTGCCTCCTCTCGCATCAAAGCCATCTCCTTCCTCAGGGAATCCACAGACGTTTGCAGCTCGCGTTCTCGTGCCACCATTTCTTGGGTCTCTTCTGTAGACCTTTTTAATACTGTGAGAAGCAGCCAACCCACAGTCCCTGCAGCCTCACGGGCACTCTGCTTCTCAAAAGACCTACTTACTATACGAAGGGCCACCCCTACAGCCTCAGGTGTCACCTCCACTTGCCTCCTGTCCTGGGGTGGGGCCCAGTCCTCTAGAAGGCAAGCCACCTCAGACCACATACCCACTGGGGGATAATCCACTGTCTCCCCATTCACAGGGGCAGCCCGCTGAAGCACCCCTCCCATAAGGGCAGCCTGTCTTTTTCCTTGGTCAACAATGAACCCTGTCGACTTCGCCAATTGTCTTGCCAATTGGTTTCAGCCCCAGGCAAGTTCTCTATAGACTCACTGTGACCAAAGAAATTTACAGCAAAGGGTTCTTGGGGTGAAAAGGTTATATCCAACTTTATTTCCAGGTGGCAGGTCAGTCCCTCAGCGCTGCCACCGCTCCAGCCTCCGCTCTGCTCCCCTACAGCCTTCCAGCCCCGCCACCCAGTCTCCAGCCAGCCCTGGGCGGAACTCCTTACATTAACACAATAATGTCTTATTGCCTAAAGGTGTGGAAGCGGCAGCATAGCAACAGGCCAGTTACATTTAAGTTCAGTGAGGATCCTGGCCATAGGAACCCCACTTTACCCACAACAGCATTTAGTCAAGAATAAGAGTGAGGTGTAGATTTCTTACCTTGCGGCGTGAGCATCGGGTTCCAGGAAATTGATGAAATTAGGAGAGTTAGGAACGCCCCCTGCCTCACTCGGAGGCCAGGGCGGCCTTGAGAAGCAGGCTGGAAGTCAGAGACAGAGACAGAGTCACTCCTCACGGATACCCAGTTGGGCTGTCGGGGTCTGATTCCAGACACGTGGACCTTTGAGAAGCCGCTGAAGTGTAGCCTCAGCCTGGACTCTCGCAGTTGCCCGCGGCTTTCCTCAGTCCCTCACATCCAAGGCGATGCCTCTGAAAGGGAATCCTGGCCTCCACTCAGGTGACTTTCCCAGCTCCCAAGGGAGACGGGGGATCCCTGAGGGAGACGCAGGGGAACCTGTCGCTTGAGACTTTGAGATCGGCAGCCAGGCTAGTCCCATTTAAGTGGCTGACAAGCGCCTGATTTTGTGTGCCATAGACGGCTTCCTTTTATAAGGACAGTGAAAGAAAAGGCAGGCTTGGATTCCGATACTCACCTCCGAAGCTATCCCAGACGAGCCCCCAAAGATGATGCCGGGGTTCTTGTTCACGAAGCCAAAGAATGAGCTTCACAAACACTCAAGGTAGGAGGGCAAGGTACAGTCTTTTATTTAGAGATAAAGTGAAAGGACAGAGCTCCTGGCTCATGCCAGGAGGGTACAAAAGAGCCTTGTGCACATAATTTTGACAAACTGTAGGGCCGTATGCTTGCATGGGCTTGCTTCAATTCTTTCAAAGCTTTAAACGGTATTTGGTGATGGGTAACATTAAAACCTCTTTGAGGATATTGAGCATTCGGGGCAAAACGTTCTCTTGTTATGGGAAACGCCCTCATCCCTTCCAGTTCTTCCAAGCCAACATCACGGGAAGGGTTCCCAACAACGGAGGTGTGAGGAATGGGTTGCATATCAGGCGCCGCAGTAACAGGGAAGGCACAAGATGGAGAATGAGTTGGAGGCGGGGGTGCATTAGCATAAATATGAGGAGAAGCAGCTTTAACATGTAATGTGTCTACCTGCTGTGTCAATCGGGTCATTTGCACTTGCAGAGATTGAATCATACAATAAAGTTTAGAATTAGTGTCAGCGTGTAGAGGTGGATCCTCATCTGAAAATGCGTCCTCCTCCTCTGACGGAACTGCGTGAGGAGCCGTATAAATGTCCTCATCCTCTAGAAGAGGGGGAGGGGGTGGGGACAAATCGTCAGGGTTCACAGATTGCAAGAAGGTGAAAGACGAAGGATCTGAAGGAACAGGGACGGGGCAGCAGGCTCAGCAGGAAGAGAGGGGAGGGCACCCCAGCTTCAGGAGGGGGAGGTGGTGAGGTGACCATCACCCTCCTTGGACCCCAAATCAAACAACTGAGGGGCCTATGTAATAGCGGCACACAAAGACCAGAGCTGTAAAGCAGCAGGAACCTTGTTGGTGAGCATGTCGGAGTGCGGTAACCACTCTCTTCCAAGCTTTAGAGTTAAGCTGTAAGTGGGATTGAGATTTAAACCATGGACAATGTTGTTTAACAAGATCAAATAAATTAGCTAGAAGTTTCTCTTTTACTTTCACTCCAGTAGAAAGGAACAATCCCTGCAATAATTGCCTATATTCTTTCTCTAAAGAATGGGTATTCCCCATAATGTTATTACGCCAAAGGTCTCACTTACTCAGAGATGATGTTCCCCTTTGGTCCCGCAGGCCACCAGGAAGTCCCGTCGAGTCCTGCCAAAAGAAGGCAGCTGCTCCCTCACGGGATCGATTCTTTGTGCCCCACACTGGGCGCCAAATGTTGGCGACCGTACGGGGTGAAACAATGAGACAGGACAAACAAAGACTCAGACACACACACATTGACTTGAGGAGCTTCTCTGCTTCTGCAGTCTCCTTGTTTATTTTTACATCCCAGCCCTCAAGGCTAAATTTTGCTTTTATCAGGAAGAGGAAAAGGACACAGAGCAATCCTTAAGTGGATGCGCTCCCATGAACTCTGGTACCCTCCTGTCCTCTCAAGTTCGGGGTTTGCAGCAAACTTCCTTAGACTTGTTCCGCTTGTGAGAACAAGTCTGCAGCCCGAGCTGTTTGCAGACTCAGGCAGGTAGGGCTTTGTGTTCCCGGAAGACAGTAAAACCGCTCATCTGCTCCGTCAGAGGTGGCTCAGCTGCGATGGCAATGAGGTTGGTAAATACCAAGAAGCCAAGGAAACCAGTACAGCTCCTCTGGGCAGTGACCAGTTAAGAGAAGAAAGGCAGATATGACTCCAGGACCGGCAACTAAATGTCCACATTGATGAAGTCGCCCTTGGCCGCACCTTGGCCCTCCCTGCACCCCTACCATTCAGGTCCCAGCAGCTGTCTAAGGCTGCCTCGTGCCTATTCGGCATCAGCCTGAGGCGTAGTGCTGGACTTGGAGGGAGTCTGGGTAATAAGCCAGGCAGGTTTCGGAGCTCCGCCGTCTCGGAGGCAACGTCCAGCTCCTTCAATCCCAGGCCTGGCGCCCAGCACCGCCAGAGGGCGCTCCAGGCCGAGACCGGCTCTGGTGTACCTGGCGCTCCAGCGGGACCTGAGCGAGCTCTCCCCGGCCCGGGGCGGGAGACGAGGCTGTCTCGCAGCGCAGGGAAATGACTCCCGGAGCTGGCCCGCACCTCCAAAACCGCCAAGCAACGGGAAAAAGCGCGGCGCCAAGGCAGGCAACTGGCTGGGCAGGCGTGTCTCCTCCATGAAAGCGAGGTCTACGCAGGCCGAGGACTCCAAATGAGACTTGGCGCAGCTCCCGGTGCCCATTGCCCCAGGCTTCCCAGCCTTCCTGGCGTGGAGGGGGTGAGGGGGAAGGGAGGAGATGCAGCTGGAAGCTGGCCACCCACATTAGCCTGGTGAAACTCTACAGGAGCTTTTGGCTTTCTAACTAGGGGCTAGCCATTGCCCTGCCCCTCCCCAAAGCCACGATGGGGCGCGTAGATGAAGCTACTCCCCCACGTGGGTTACATGTTGCCCTTCTGTGAAACAGGAGGTTGATAAGGTTGGGCTCTCTGTGCTGCTCTGCTAAATCTCAACTCTTAACACCTCTCTCTCTCCCCAGGCATGGAGGACCCAGGACCAGCACTAGGAGAAGAAAGCGATTGCTATGCAATCCTTAGAGGACCTACTGCCCCGTTCTTTTCTGTTCCCCTCCATTTGCCCTCTGGCATCCAAGAGAGTAGCTAGGATGTTAAAGTGAGTGAGGTTGCTGGTAGCAGCCAAATAAAGGAGGCCTGGGGTCTGGTGGCGTGGACCCAAGTCAGTGGTTTCCAACTCTTTGCATGTTATTTTATAGTCATGAAATGACATTCATTCCCCCAACTGTAGAAAGTGACAGTCTGACCTACAGTTAGACTACAAGAACTTCCAAACAACAAAAGGGAGAGAAAGTAACTGCATTATTCACAGTCCCAGAAGTGTTAGGCAAGCACAGACAGCAGATGTCACCATTGTTTCATAAACACACTCACCCTATCGTGCACAACCCCACACTTCTTTTCTCCTACCCTCTCCCACTTGCAAATCCACATAGATCTCCCACCCCCTAGGACAAACAAAGATCAAAGCAGTCAGGACTACCCAGTCAGATTCTCCAAGAAGCTCTAAGGAAGGGTCCCATGCAGAGAGAGAGGAGCTGGGGCTTTGCACAAACCTCTTACCGCCATTCCACCTCCCACATGGCAGAGATGCACAGGAACTCTGCCTAGCGAGGAGCAGGAAAGAGGAATCAAGACACCAAGTTTCCTTCCCCATCTTTTAAAACTAAAGACAAAATGAAGACTTTTCAGACAGACAAAAGTCACGAGAGTTCTTCACTAGCATATCTGCACAAGAAAGTTATTCAGGCAAAAGGAAAATGACACCAGATGGAAATTAAAATCACAGTGATACCACCACACACCCGTAGAATGACTAAACTTAAAAGACCAGCACCTCCAAGTGCTGCCAAGCAGGGGGCTGTGTCCCCTCAAATTCATGTTGAAATCCTAACTGCCAATGTGGTGGTGTTAGATGATGGGGCTTAGGGGAAGAGTGAAGGTCATGAGGGTAGGGCCCCCATGAATGGGACTGTGCCCAGATAAAAGGGACCCCAGAGAGGTCTCTAGCCCACTTTGCACCATGTGGAGACACAGTGAGAAGACAGCCATCTGTGAAGCAGGAAGCAGTTCTACCAGACCCCAAATCTGCAGACACCTTGAGAAATGTTTGCTGTTTAAGCCACCCAGTCTATGGCATCTTTGTTATAGCAGCACAAAGGGACTAAGACAGAAATTGGTTCCAAGAAGTGGGGTGCTTCTGTAACAAATCCCTACAAATGTGGAAGCAGCTTGAGAACTGGCCAATGGGAAGATGCCAGCAGACTTTGAGATGCATGTTAGAAAAAGTCTACATGCTGTGGTTTTAAAGGCAATTTGGGTGAGGGGTCAGAATAGGAGAGCTGCAGAGGAAGCCTCCACCTTCTTAGAGAACACCTAAGTGGCTGTAAACAAATGTTGGTAGAAATACAGATGGTAAAGGTCATTCTGATGAGGTCTCAGATGGACATGAGGACTGTGTTATTGGAAGTTGGAGGAAAGGCAATCCTTGTTAAAAAGTGTCAAGAACTTGGCTGAATTGTCTTCATTTTTCAGTGTTTTTGTGGAAGACGGATTTTGCAAGCTCTGAAGCTGGGTGTTTCGCTGAAGAGATTGCTAAGCAAAGTGTTGCTGGTTGGCTTGGCTCTTTCTGCTTATGGTGAAATGTGAGAAGAGAGAAAGGACTTAAAGGCAGAACTGCAAAGCAAAAAGACAGCAGAACTTCAAGATTCTCAGCCTGTGCATATTGCGAAAAATGAGAAACAGTGTAGCCAAACAACCATTTGATCAGGAGACCAGTATGTGGATCAGCCATCTCAATAGAAGCCAGGCACTATTCTTCAGAACAACGGAAAGATGGGCAAAGGTCCCCACACCTATTCAGAGATCGCCCTCCCACCCCAGACCCAGAGGGCAGGACAGTTTCAAAGGGTGCAACTGACTTTCTAGTTCAATGAGGCCAGGATGCCCCCACCCAGAGCCTCTTCTCAAGCCTTAAGGCTGTGTTGTTTGCCATTAGGTTTTTGGACTTCCTTGGGACCCATGACCCCTTCTTTTCCATTTCTCCTTTTTAAGAGCATCAACTCTGCCTCCTTTGACCTTCTGCCAGTCTATCTGACCTTACAGTTTCCCTTGTAGTGGCCCTGATTTTTATCTTTTATTTTCTTCCACATCCATCTCCACCCCACCCACAGCCCTTACCCGGCACACACACTTCCCACCTAGATGCTGGCTTGGTGGGGAAGTGCCGCCTTGTCACTCAGATGGAGGTGACGTGCACCTGAGATCTGTGTCTCTTTCAGAGCAGTGCAATGCTGAAACTCATCCCGGCGAGAAAAAAATACGATCAGCTGCTATTGCAAAAAGTATAAAGCCTGTGGAAGATGAAGGTGGGTTAGTTGGCTTCAAACAAACAAAACCTGGGAAAGGGGTTCAAATAGAAAGCATGGAAGGGAAGAAGAGACTTGGGCCAGGGCAGGGAGTGGAGAACAATGGGTTCATTAGGGAGCAGCAGCTGCCTTGGCCCTGAGTACCGGGAGTGGGGGCACCTGTCATCATGGGGGGTGCCACAGAGCAGCCCGAAGCCAGTGTTCAGGACAAGAAGTATGGGGCAGAGGGGAGAAAGGTGGTGCTTTGGGGACAAGGGTGCCATTAACTGAGATTGGTGGTTAGTGGATTTGATGTTTCAGGGGGAGACAGGTTTTAACAGTGCTTAATACTTGTGTAGCTCATTTAACCACATTTTGTATATACTAACAGTTCCATTTTGTATACATGAAGAAGCTGAAATCATTTATAAAAGTAAGCATTATTTTCATTCTGCCCATTTCATGGCTGAAGTGCAACACCTTGCCCCAGGACCTGTCGTGATTACTGATAAAGTGAGGTTGGAGCTGGACTGCAGTTCTGAGAAATGTAGTCAGCACAGACAATTTTTTAAACTGTTAACCACTACACAAATACTATTGTTGGTTTCTTGCAAGTCCTGCCTAAGGCTTGACTACTTTTTATAGCATTCAGACTTTTTGGGTATACTATCCTCAGCCCTGAGAGTTTTTATTTCTATAATGAAAGAAAATACAGCCTGCCAACAGTTGAATGCTCTTTGCTCACAATGTATATATACTGGTTGCATACAGTTAAATATTCACCTTCAAATGCAAGGTATAAAGATATAATAGTTAGAAAGAAACGACGAGATGATAAACTGCATTTAACATGGAAATCACCTTATGTTGAGGCGAAGCGTTAGGTAATATGTGGTGTTAAGTATAAGGGGCCATAACACCCTTGAAAGCTGTTTGCAGCTGAAACAAAAGTCACCTACCTCTATCTTTTCCCGTGTTAATTCAGATCAGTTTATTATCTGCTCCTGGTTTTTATTTTTTAAAGGAATCTGTAAGATTAAGAAGCTTATTGCTCAATCCTGTTAAAAAAAAAAGCAAATTCAACCAAGTAAATTTTAAGATCTGATTTCATAAAATGATTGACATCCCATCTACCAAGTAGAAAGAAAGCAGTTCCCTGAGCTACAGAAAAGGAAAGGTTTTTAAAGGCAGTCAGAGGGCATTTCGAAAAAAGGGATTTATTAGCCAGGAATGCGTTGTTTAGGCAAGGTCACCCTCCAAAGGAGGAAGGGTCTCCCAGGGCATTACCTCCAGAAAGTTCCAGTTTGGCTGGTTAAAGGCTACATTCCTGAGGGGTTGAAATTGCAGTTAGGTTAGGTGTTAAAGCCTGGTTTACTGCCAGGGAAGCCCTAACTTTAAGTGACTCTATTGCAGGCCTGTGGTCTGTCTTTCTAACAATCCACACCACTGACAGTTAATAGCTGCAGTCAGGTGACAGCAGAGCAAAGCTCACGAGAACCTACCTACAGGAGCTCTTGTGTGTGCAGCTTGCAGACTACTGTTAAGAAATGCTGGCCCACCCCAGGATGAGGATTCTTAAGATTACTTTGCTGCTTGCAGAAGCACATGCTTGACTCTTGCTGCCTGAATCCGTTTTTCCCAGGAGCCCACCTTGTGCGGGGAAGCAGAGGCCTTGCGGGAGCCCTAAGCAAGGAACGTTTACTTCCAGGGTTATAGACAGGCGGACGCAGGCAATTCAAGGCTTCATCTCGACAGATGTTTCAGACACATGGAGGTACTCGAGGTGGCAAATTCCTTGTGGAAAGAAAACTTGACATCCATCTACTGCCGAATGGTTATTTTTAAATGTTTTGGGGTTTTTTGGTATAATTAAATAGACATCATAAAAGATTATATCACTTGTCAAAATTCCATTTATTAAATACTAAGGGTTTTGGTCTCCTTTTAAAAGATAGATACTATGTGTGAAGTCCCTACTTCCTCCCCTAGCCAGGATTTCAAACCACATTTCATTCTGGCTTTGCTTGGGTAGTCACACGTTCTTTTCCAAAGTGCTCATGAAGACCCCTTAAAAATGCTATCATAACATGTTGAGGGAATTACACAACAATTAGAAAAAACTTTTAAGAGTGCCTAAATAATGGAATGCTAATCTTATGTGCTAAAAATGCCAACTACCCCCTAATTCATCTAAACATTCATAAAAATGCTAATTAAAATGTGCCCATTAAAAAAAAAGCCTTTGGCTAGAATGGATCACCCTTAATGGGCCTGTGTTTTATGAGCAGGATTTGATTAAGTCCAGTCAAACTTTAAACCTTGAGTTCAGGGACCATGTGGGTGGAAGCAGAGGCCTGAGACACCTCCCAGAGGGAAAGCTGCAGTGTGGATGTGTCATCCCATCTCACACAGGAGAAACGTGAGGCCCAGAGATGTTCAGGGACTTGCCTGAAGTCACCCAGCCAGCAGTGTCAGAGCCTTCAGACTCAGGTCTGCCTGGTGCCAAGTCTCCCTCCTTTGCCTCCTCTGGCCAGAGAGTGAGACATTCTCCACTCTGCCATGCATGCTTCCAGACAGCAAGAGCTGTGTGCAGCCAAGTGTTTCTGAGTTAACCAAGAACTAGTGGCCAGGAATTTCAGCCTCAGACAGAAAAAGGAGACAAACACAAATGTCTGTAGAACTATCAGCAACCTGTCCTTGCAGTGACACCAATATATTATCCTTCCTCACAAAGGTTAAATTCTAAAGTCAGCACAAAAGTGAGAAACTACTTTTCAAAACAACCCATAGCTTGGAAAAATACCTACACTTTTAAGAGGCAGTGGGAGCTGAGACAGGAGTGAGAGCCCAGCAGCCTTGATACAGGGCAGAGACAGGTGACAAGGATCATGATTAGTACTCCAAAAGAAAGCTGAAATATAAACAGTATAGTAAGAACAGGAGGGATTCCACCTTAAGGCTAAGATTCCATTTTAAAAATCAGGATGTTAAGAGGTAAGATTCCTAACATATTCTTTGGTAAACAATAACTCAGCCCACCTTAAAACAAGGCAAGTAGATTGTAATCAAAACAATTTGGTACTGGCATAACAGACCCATAGATGAATGGAACAGAATAGAGAGCCCAGATAAACCCACATGAATATGGCCAATTAATATACAATAAAGGAACTATGGATATACAGTGGGGAAATGACAGCTTCTTTAACAACTGGCATTGGCAAAACAGGACAGCTACATGTCAGGGAATGAAACTGTATTATTGTCTAACTCCATATACAAAAGTAAACCCAAAATGGATCAAAGACCTGAATGTAAGTCATGAAACCATAAAACTCTTAGAAAGAAAACATAGGCAAAAATCTCTTGAATATAAACTTGAGCAACTTTTTCCTGAACACATCTCCTCAGGCCAGGGAAACAAAAGCGAAAATGAACAAATGGGACTACACCAAACTAAAAAGCTTCTGAACAGCAAAGGCCACCATCAGTAGAACAAAAAGACATCCTACAGTATGGGAGAATATATTCATAAATGACATATCCTATAAGGGGTTAACATCCAAAATACATACAGAGCTCACATGCCTCAGCACCCAAAAAGCAAATAACCAGATTAAAAAATGGGCAGAGGATCTGAACAGACACTTCTCCAAAGAAGAAATTCAGATGGCCAACAGGCACATGAAAAGATGTTCCACATCACTAATCATCAGAGAAATGCAAATTAAAAACCACAATAAGATATCACCTCACACCAGTTAGGATGGCCACCATCCAAAAGACAAACAACAACAAGTGTTGGCCAGGATAGGGAGAAAGAGGAACCCTCCTAAACTGCTGGTGGGAATGTAAACTAGTTCAACCATTGTGGAAGGCAATATGGAGGTTCCTCAAAAAACTCAAAATAGAAATACCATTTAACCCAGGAATTCCACTCCTAGCAATTTACCCAAAGAAAACAAGATCCCTGATTCAAAAAGACATATGCACCCCTATGGTTATCACAGCACTATTTATAATAGCCAAAATGTGGAAGCAACCTAAGTGTCCATCAGTAGATGAATGGATAAAGAGGTGGTACATATACACAATGGAATATTATTCAGCCATAAGAAGAAAACAAATCCTATCATTTGCAAAAACGTGGATGGAGCTAGAGGGTATTATGCTCAGTGAAATAAGCCAGGCAGAGAAAGACAAGTATCAAATGATTTCACTCACCTGTGGGGTATAACAACAAAGCAAAACTGAAGGAACAAAACAGCAGCAGACTCACAGAACCTAAGAATGGACCAACAGTTACCAAAGGGAAAGGGACTGGGGAGGGTGGGTGGGAGGGAAAAGGGGAATAAGAGGCATTATGATTAGCACACATAATATAGGGGGGTCATGGGGAAGGCAGTATAGCACAAAGAAGACAAGTAATGACTCTATAGCATATTACTATGCTGATGGACTGTGACTGTAATGGGGTTTACGGTAGGGACTTGATAATATGGGTGAATGTTGTAACCACAATGTTGCTCATGTGAAACTTTCATAAGATTATATATCAATGATACCTTAATAAAAAAAAAAGGAAAACAGTCTTAACTGATACAGTCCCAAAGAGAAGCCACTATCAAATGATTTCATTCATCTGTGGAGTATAAGAATAAAGAAAACACTGAAGGAACAAAACAGCAGCAGACTCACGGAACCCAAGAATGAACTAACAGTTACCAAAGGGAAAGGGACTGGGGAGGATGGGTGGGAAGGGAGGGAGAAGGGGAATAAGGGGCATTACGATTAGCACACATAATGTGGGGGGTGGGGCACGGGGGAGGCAGTATAGCACAGAGAAGACAAGTAGTGGTTCTATAGCATCTTACTATGCTAATGGACAGTGACTGTAATGGCGTATGTGGTGGGGACTTGATAATGGGGGGAATCTAGTAACCACTATGTTGCTCAAGTAATTGTATATTAATGAAAAATAATAATAATAATAAAAAAAATCCATTACAACCAGGAGCCAAAAGGGTTAAGGGCAATAGTCACAGAACAGGAAAGCAAACCAGGGACACAGGAGGAGAAAAGGGAGGTGGGAGAGAGGGAGAAAGCAAGGGTGAAAAGAAAAGGACAAAAGTGTGCCCCATAGGAGAAAACCAAAGCAGAATTGTCTCAGCAGGGCCTGCTGGGCCCCAGGTAAAGCTCTGTGGGTGTCTTCCTAGTTGTGGATAGGACCTATTTCCAATTTCCACTCCCACCCCACCCGCCCCCAAGATTCCAGTTCCCCTTAAGGGAGACCACATAGGTGAATACAGTCGGTGGTGGTCAGGATGTGGTAGGGGGATAATTCAGCCCACCAGCCAACTCCAGCCCCTGAATGGAGCTTGCACGCTGAGTTAGAGACTAGAATTGGCTTCCTCCCCTGGCTGGGCACTTCCCCTGACAGAGGATGGAATTTCACCTGCCTCCTTTTGAAGGATGCAACCATCTGTCCCACAGGTCCACTGAAGAGAGAAGGACCATGAGATCCAGCCTCCCTCGGTGTCCCCACCAAACTTATATCACTCTGCCCAGATCCCCAACTACGTCACCCCAAGTCTGTCCACCCCATGGGGCTGCGGCTCCCCACAATGCCCAAGGTGGCTCCTTCACAAAGACCCCTTCTGAGTAAGAACTATACAACTTACTCGCAAATGGGTCAAAAACCGTAGTAATAACAATTGTGTGTGTGCACTAGAGAGACAAAGAGACAGATGGTGGGAGGGGGAGAGCAAAAGCAGAGAATAGTAAAACCTTGGCAAAATATTAACAATAGTTGAATATGAGTGATGGGTCTACTGAAGTTTCTTCATATCATCTTAAGTTGCAAAGTATTTCAAAATAAGAAGTTTCAAAATGAGCATAGTTTTTTAAAAGTGCCCTTGCCCGCATCAGGCTCTCCCCTGGATTTTCCCTACCCTGCAAACAAGCGGGAGGCACACTGCCCGCCGGCCTTTTCTGATGGCAGCACACCAGCCTGATTTCCCCGCTCTCCAAGAGAACACTTGAGGCGGCCACTATCTGGACTCTTCCTCCCAGTTAGGCCCAAACAGGTCTGGTTCTCCTTGTAGCTGACAAATGACTAGTTTCTCAGTTACGTTCTCCACTTTCGGGGGCTGGAGGGGACAGGACAGCTGCAGCCTAAGAACCATCGCGCTGCCTCCGGGCTGGCGTCCCGGCTGCAGCAACTCCAGAACAGTGTCCAGAAAGGAACCCAGGCCGCCAGGACCTTGAGAACTCGTTGACAAGTGGGAAGTGGAGAGACTACACAGACTGAGGGTCCACATGTGCAGAGCGGGAAGCTAAGTTTGGGGCTGCCGTTCCATGTTGTTTCTCACAGGTTTCCGGGAGTTGGCACGAGGTTTTCGCGACGCTGCAGGGCCTACCTAGGGCAGGCCTTCGTCTGCCTCGTTGTGTGGCGTGGGGACTGTTCGCTGCCCTCTCTGGGCCAGCGAGGAAAGGGCGGCAGCCGGCAGCCCGGCAGAGCCGGGCTCTCCCCGCCGAGGCCATTTGCGTAACGCGGGCTCGCCGAAGGTTCCGGCACCGGCCGGTCAGGATCGGCGACGCACGCTTCCCCAAGCTGGCGCCTCGCTGCCCGCGGAAACCTGCTCTCTGGCCAGCCTTCCAGCCTAGGCCATCCTCGCTGTAAAGAGAAGGACAAGGGCAGACCCTTGACAAACCATTGCGGAGCTGCTTTTACTGTGCGCCCGGCACTGAGCGATGCCTTTCCTGGGGCTGGAGGTGGGGAGACTGAGTGGCCTTCCGGGTGACCTCTGCACCAAGGAGGGGAGCCCAGGAGGTCCTGGGCCCCGCGGCCTTGGGGCCTGGCCTGCTCGGAGACGAGTCCTGACAGGCGGATTGGGACCGTCTTTGGGCGGCCGGGCTCAGGAGGTGTGGCGTTACACGTAGACCGAGTCCCGCTTTAATAGGAGCCCTGCGTCTCATCCCGCGCCAGAGAATATCCGAACCTGCTAAACTGGCTTACGCCACCTGCACGCACCCTCCCAAGGCCATAAATCGCCATATCTGAAAGCCGCCCCTTTGGGCAGCCACCGCCCCCACGCTTGGACAGACAGACGCCCTGGCCTCCCAGGCTCGGGGCCCGCCAGGAAAACCCCGCCCCATCCCCTTCGGGAGAAGTTGAGGCGAAGAGGCGAGGACAGTCGCCAGGAGCTGCCCTGCCCGCCCCGAGGATCTGTCCAGCCCGCGGTGCTGAAGTTTCCTGGGCCCTGCCGCCAGAGAACAGAGAGCAGTCCCGACTTGCAGACGCCATTCCCAACCCTCCAGACTCGTCCACACTTGCCTAATAATCCGCAAGGATGCTTTTCTGACTCATCAAGTTTAAAATGGAATCGTCTCAGAGGCCCAAGCTTCCCTGCATTCAAACCCAGAAGTCCCTGCTGCCTGAAAGGGGTGGGTTGAGGCAATCTGGAAGATTCCCCCAAACACATTCCCTGAAGCAAGGATTCCTCTCCCTCCACTCTGGATGACCCCAATTTTTGTGGACACCCACACCCCTCTCACACACACAGTGTCCTGGCAGGCAGGGGAGAGCAGGTGTGGCCAGTAAAGGGCCCTGCAACTTGGGGTTTAGAACCTTGCCTTGGAAGGAGTAAATGACACCGTTGGCCAGTGAGTCGATCATAATCGCGATGGCAGTGATGCTGGGCTGCGTGAAGAAGCTGGGTGCAGCTCCTGGGGCAGAAACTAGTCCAGAGAAGAGGGGCCGGTGGGATGCGAGGAGTAGACAGATGGCTGCCCTGGTGTCCAGGGCCAAGCCCACACCGCACCCACCATACCTGGCTTGCCCCGGCACCCCACAGGGGACCAACATGGCAGCTCAGGGCCCAGTATCAGCAGCCAAGTCTCAGTTGATGCTGGGAGAGAGGAGATACCAACTGAGGCGAAAAGGTTTTGAGAGGGTGCTCTAGAGGAGCTGAGCCTGTGGCCAGCACGCATCTGGCAGGAGCGAATGTCACGGACATGTCCGGGTCTCCGGAAGTGCATGAAAGGGCCAGGTCCAGGGCCTACAACAGCCAGGCAACTACAGTTTAAGGCTCTCCAGGGTGTAGAGGGGATTCTGGCTGGATTTAGCTCCCAGGGCCCCAGGGGATCTTGAACCATGGCAGGGATGGCTTCACACCATAGTGAACAGCAGGCAGCAGCCTCAGGATTGTTGAACTGTCCCAGAATGAGAATTCTTAAATTTGATTATTGTGGTGCATAGTGAATCACGTTGCTTGACTCCTGAAGCCTGCCCTCTTCTCCTTATCCGGGGTGCCTGCTGGTGCCACCTGAATGTGTGTCTGAAGATGGCGGTGCTGCTTGGCCATTGAAGGGATGCGTCTGCGTAGGCCAGGAGCACGGAGTCATGACAGGAGAGGGTCCGACCCCCACTCGCGGGCCCCATACCGTGGCCCCTAGGGCAATAGCTTATTAAGTAGTGGTGCCATGGGTGTCATAGTGACCACAAGAGGCAGAAAAAGTAGGTATTAGCAAACCCATCAGGCAGAGGGAAGAAAGAAGGGCAAAGGGGGGTGTGGGGCAGTCATTAAAGCCCCAGAAAAGCCCAAAGACCAACTTCTGGTGTTCATCTCACTGCAATACCCGCTTTTGTGTCCCCGGCTCTCCATTTCATCTACTCAGGAGCTGATGCTAATGGAGGTCCCCTCAGTCAGATCCAAACAGCTCTGGTTACCATGGTAATTGGTAACAACCACCCTAGGCTCTCAACTGCATAATCACAGGGGTACAGGAGGAGGGCTGTTGTCCCTGAGGGCTAACCTGCCACCCTGTGGCTTGGCCCCACAGCCATGGCAAGGACATGAACGGCATCCAGAGAAGAAAGGCCTGCTGGGCAGACCCTGGGGAAGGGTGGGAGCCTGGAGGAAGTGCAGGATGTGTTTCCCTCCCACACTTGCTGGGCCCTCAGGTGGGCCGGAAGTGCTGCCTCAGCTTCTCATTGCAGCAGTTAAGCCACAGCTGTGCCAGCTGTCACTGCGGAAGAATGTGAATCCAAACACATCCAGCAGGCCTGGCAGAGTGAGGGAAATCGAGGGGCTGCCAGGAGAGTTTCCCTAAAGCCCAGTGCAGTAACTCTCCTGCCAAATTGGATGATTGGCCGTCCATGTGAACTAGAATTCCACAAGCTGGATTACCTGGGGTGAGGTTGGGAACATAAACTGGGCAGTTTACAGAGCGATAAGAACCTCCTATACACAGGGTGGTCCCCATCCCCTCTCTGCCCCCTCTGTGAGCCCAGCACAGGCAGAATTCAAGGCTGAGGTTAATCTCCCAGAAAGTTAAAGAAAGGAGAGTTACAGAATAAATTTTTTTAAAGATAAGAAACTTAGAGGAGTAGTTTCATGTTAGTAGTAGTTCTAGGAAGAAGAAATGGTGGAGAGGAAACTATTAGAAATATGTTTTTGAATCTCCATAATGGAAGAGCATAAATTGACAGGCCAAAGAGACTCATACCACATATCCACACAATGGATGAAAAAATACCACCCAAGACACAGCACTGACAATTTTACCAGGATTTATGGATAAAGAGAAGATCCTAAAACTTTCTGGAAAAAAAAGTAGTCTCACACCAAGGACTAGGAACTGCCACAGCTCACTGGGAGAGCACAGAAGAAAGCATCCAACCTCGGAGGGAAAAGTACCTCCAACACAGGGCCATATCCATTCAAAATATCAAGGGTAGATAGAAGATACTAGATTTTCAAGGTCTCAGAAACTTCCCTTGTGTGCACCTCCACCAGGAAATTGCTCCACAACACACACAAGGACGAACAAGAACGAGGAGGCTGCAGGACCTCAAAAGAGAGGCTGTTATAGGAGAGGGTGGCGGGGGTCCTGCGGATCCCCAAAAGAAGGGCAGATGCTGTTTGGTGAGTTACACGGCAGTGGCACAAGGCAGCTGCCAGTCCAAACACGAGCAGGGGGTCTGAGGGCTCCAGGATGTCTGTAGGAAACCAGGGGGCCAGAGGGATGTGATGGGCCATGATCAGCGGGTGTTTTCCAGCTCTGGTGGTCAGGTTGGAAATTAATTAGCAATAGGTATATAGAAACAAAATAGAGTCCAGAAATGGACCTACACTATACGGTCGATTAATTTTCAACAAATGTACCAATGCCATTTGATGGGGAGAGAACAATCTTTTTGACAAATTGCCATAATCAACCATAGCCTTACACTACCTAGAAAAATTAAGTCAAAATGGATCATGGACCTGCATATAAAACTATACAATTCTAGAAGAAATTCTAGAAGAAAACACAGGAGCGGCAAAGCACTTGGGAAAGAATTCTTAAGTATGACATAAAACACAGGAACTATGAAAGAAACAAAGCAACTGGAAAATAAGTTAACTGTTAACTATGGGAAAAGCAAAACATTTTACAAAATAGAAAATTCAGTCCTATCACATTATAAGGCTCTGCCGTGAACATTTATATGGTCCTAATAATGGAGATACCGCATATTAACTCAATTAGAAATTGTGATAAGGTTGAGGGTGTGGGGAAGGAAGTAAAGACTAAGCCCTCATCAAAGTATAAAGTAAACAGACATCTAAAATTAAAAACTCAGTAAGTTACAGAGGCATAGGACTTAAAGATATGGACATAAGTACTCCAAAACCTGCAGAAACTTTGAAAATAGCTGCCTCTGGAAAGAGAGAACTGGTGTGGGACATGTGGGGCAGGGATGCTGTTTTGGTCATACATAAGCCTCACTCTTTTTCTTTTCAACCACCTACCTGTCCCACTTAGATACACACAAATTTAAAACCACCCCAGAGGGCCACTGTGATCTAGTTGTGTGGGCCTCAGGCCACGTCCAGCCCAGGTCTGGTAAGCAGTCCTGGGAGGTGACAGCAATGGGCACTGCCCAGGTGCTTCGCATTCTAGGGAAGTCAGGTGCCTGGGCTGTGTCATTGCCCAGTTCAGCGCAGGTCTCAGAGATGCCCTCCCCTCTTACCGTGCTTGCCAACCGCCCTCTCTGTCCTCACCGCCTCCAGCACTGCCCTCAGTCACAGCACTCCCCACCCTCCTGTCCTCAGCTGTTTCCTTGACTGTCACTTCCAGGGGACTGTTTCTTCCAGGGAGAGTCCCCATAAGGCCTGGAAGGTGCTCTGCTTATCGCTCTCCCCCTGACCCCGCTCTGTGCCTGGCCCAGGGCCAGCACACTGCAGGAACTCAACTCTCACAGCCTGCATTCATGGACAAAGACCTCAAGAAACTAAAAGTGCTAGGTGGTGAGGGAGGCCCTGGCAGGCAGTCCCTCTGATCAGTTTGCCACACCCCACGTGGCTTGTACAATATGTGCTTGGACCAGCTGCGGTGCTGCGCCCAGAGCCCCTGTGGGAACAGATGTGAGCAGGACACTAAGGAGGGGCAGATGGGCTACCCCTACAAACCGTTTCCCACAAGTAACCCAGTTAATTTCTGGGGTGCCCTGAGCATGTGCCAGGCATGGTACCACAGCTTTAGGTGCAATTCACTTAGACACCATTTTACAGAGAGGGCACTGCAGGCTTGAGGCTTAGGGTAAGCATGCCAGGCTCCATCTCCTGCATTACGCCTTGGACTGAACCCAGGTGTTAACTCAAAACCTCAAGACAGAAGCCTGTCCCTCACAGGCAGGGACCCAGCATCTCCAGAAAAGGGCAGCTGGCCTGACCCAACAGGGGATGATCAGGTCTGTGTGGCCCCCAATACACGAGCCCAACCACCTTGTTATCCCTGGGCCCCAGGCACATGGCACGGTGTTCCCAGGCCCCCAGGGTCAGGAATGGGAGTGGGGAGCAGGGAGAGGAAGGTTGCAGGGGGAGGATATATATAGGGCAGATCGTGTAAGATTTGGATTCAGTCTCCTGGACCTGTCCTGGACATGGAGAAGAAACCCAAGGGAGCCAGGCCCTGCACTCCTGGTGCTGACAGCTCAGGGAAAAGCCCAGCGCACATGCCAAAACAGAATCTTAGGGTCACTGGTATTGGGCAGAAGAGTACCAGCCAGTAGGCAGGAGATTAGGGAAGGGTTCCTGGAGGAGGTGAGGACTGATCTGAGTCTTATGAGATGTGTGGACTTTAACCAGAGCAGGAGAGAAGGGCGATCCAAGCATAGGGAACAGAATGTGAGAAGGCACAGAGGCAAGGTGAGCAAGAGCATCTGGCGCCAGGCAGTATTGAGAAGCGGGACTGGAGAGGAGGGACGTGGGGCCAGAGAGGTGAGCCTGTTTGCTGGGATTACTGTATTTACAGGAGAGTCATCTGACCCTGGACGATGGAGCTCGACCTCCTCTTTGAGTTACAGGAGAGCAAGCTGAGGCTCACTCAGGGAAGCCGCTCTCCTACAGGGAGGGAGCAGGGCTGGAGTTTGAACCCGACTTCTGCCCCGTCCCAGTGCTCCCGCCATGCCACACCCCTGCCTTCTCACAGGAACTCAGGCCTCTCCTGGACCCTGTCCTCTATGTCCTCTGATAAACAGCCGATAACGGGAAGGGTCTGCAGGGACTCTGGGTGCCCCTTGGTGTCTACAGATTAAATCCTACACAAAATAAGACTACATCAATAATCTGGTCTCCCAACCCAGCCCTCTGCAATGGAGAACAGAGACAGGAAAAAGTTCCCTTCCTGCCAGGCTTGAGAAAGCTGCAGGGACAATCCCTTCTGCTCCTTCCCCACCTTCCAAGCCCTTCCTGGGCTCCTGAGGGAGTAAGCAGAGCATGGAAAGGGCTGGGGGTACTCACTGGGGTATGACAGGGCCTCCTTGGCAAAGCAGGTGGGGGAACCTTCTGCCTCTACATATTTCAAGATAGCAACAGACATAAGCACAAAAATCCCTGCAACACAGATGGCACATGTTCTCCTCGGCTGGCGGCTCCCCTCCCAGGGTCCCAGGCCCAGCAGCCCAGGCTCACACCAGTAGCAGACTGGGACCAGAGCTTCTGTTCCAAGCGTATTTACTCATATTCCTGTGGGTCTCTGAGGGCCCTGCTGAAGTTCCCAGTTCCCTTGAGGAAGAAAAAAGCAGCCCCCGACATCCACAACCGATCTGACTTCAGTTAGACCTCAGTGTTGCTACAGACCGGTCTGACACTCACAGCTGCGTCATTTTCTTCTTGTGCGGGACACAATCACAGAATACCAATGTCAGATAAGGTTACACTGAGACCATAATAAAACGAGACAAAATAAGGTCACTGCATAATTTCATCTATGCACAAAAACAAGGTCACTGTGCTGCCACCCACAATGTACCAAATGCACCTTCTTTTGGCTAAAATGAGTGACTACTATTTTCTTAGCAGTATTACTGAGATGTAATTCACGTACCATACCATTCATCCATTTAAAGTGTACAATTCAGTGGCTTTTATTATATTCACAGAGTAGTGCAACCACTACCATGGCAAATTTAGAACATTTCCATTGCCCCCTCCCAGAAAAAACCCTGCATGCCTTAGTCATCACCTCCAAATCCTCCCATACTCCCACCCTAGACAACCACTAATCTACTTTCCGTCTCTATAGATTTGCCTCTTCTGGACATTTCAGTTAAACAGAATTATACAATATGTGGTCTTTCATGACTGTCTTCTCTGACTTAGCATCATGTTTTCAGGGTTCATCCCTGCTGCAGCAGGTACCAGGAGTTCACTCCTGTGATGGCCGACTTTATGTCAGCTTGACTGGGGCGTAAGTGTATGTATGTATATACAGAGCCTCTTGGTTCTGTGGCAGTATGTACCAAGAAGCTTAACCTTCATACCTGTGACCCCAATAATTCCACTAAGAATGAATTAATTCCACTACTAAACCAAATCAAAATATATTAAATCAAAATGTACTAAGTAATCAAAGCAAAAAAATGTACTTAACATGTTCCTAACAGAGTTATTTTAAAAACTAAGATAATTAGAAACAGTCTAAGTATCTACTAGCAGAGTAAAGGCTATATTGTGATACATTCTATATTAGGTCTGTGGTTGTATGTATATAAAGAAAAACATTAAGAAGGAAAACACAGCAGAAGCATTGGGGTGGTGAGATTACAGGTGATTATTAATTTTTTCACTTAATTCATTTACAAATGCAAATACAATCGAGCTTTATGTAACAAAAACTTTCCTCATTTTGTCTTAAAAACAAAATGCTGAAAATGCAAAAACAGAAGTTAGAAATCCTCATAAAAGATATGGAAATCTCATACATTGATGGTAGAAATGTAAAATGGAACCGCCATTCTGGAAAAGTTTGACAGTTTCTTAAAATGTTAAACATACACCAACCAGATGATGAGGCAATCCAGGCCTAAGTGATTATACCCAAGGGACAATCATTTATGGCAGCTTTATAGGTAACAGTTCTAAAGTGGAAGCAAACCCAAAGGTCCATCAGCAGACAGATAAACAAACTGTGGCACATTCATGCAATGGAATAGTATTCAGCAAAAAAAAAAAAAAAAAGAACTATTGATATACACATCAATATAGATGAATCTCAAAATAATTAAGCCAAATGAAAGAAACCAAATAAACAGAGAGTACATACTATGATAACATCTATAAAAAAAAAACTCTAGAAAATGCAAAGCAGTCAACAGTGACAGAAAGCATATAACTGATTCCTTGGGAATATGGAATGGGAAAAGGGACAAGGCACAATTACAAAGGACTCTTAGGAATGTTTGGGAGTGAAGAATATATATACTCACTCTCAAATGCAGCGATGGTTTTGTGATGTATACTCACCAAAACTTATCAAATTACATACTTTAAATATGTGGTTTATTCTGTCAGTTATATTTGAATAAGGCAGTTTTGAAAAAAGTCCTGTGATCGGCCCACCATCTACAGTCATCACTTTTATTAGCATTTTTTAATATGGTGGAATCATATCATTGATGAATTCAACTGAGGATTTGCAGGTAAAAAAAAAAACACTGGTTCCTGGTTAACTAGGAAATATACGCAGAGGCTGCATGCAGACAGTGAGTACCTGAGTGTCCAGCCTAGGGAAGTGGAGAGGGCAAAGGAGAGAGGCTTTGGCATCAGACAGACCTGGTCAGAAGGCTGGCTCCACCAGCGCCAGCTGGGTAGTGTCAGACAAGTTATTGTACCTCTCTGAGCCTTGTGTTCCGCATATATCAAGTGGGGTCACACCACCCACACTGCAGGGTTGTAAGAATAACAAAGTGGCATCTGTAATAAGGGGCCAGGGCTGCCACATGGAGACAGTCCAGTTTAAAGGACTCCAGCTATTGTGACAGGTGCTGAAAAATTAACAGAGATTTGGTTCCCAGTTTCCATTAAGGCTAAAATAATCTGAAGTTCTGAAGATGTTTCTTTTTTAACATCAAAGGACTGAACAGCATGAAGGAGATTCTCTTCCTCCCTGTTCCCTGTCACTGACCCAGTGCACTCGAGGCTCCTAGGGGCAACGATCCCCGTCTGGCCTCAGGGACTGGTCCTGACCCACACCCCCATGAATACGAAGTTTTCAGAGGAAGCTGGTGCTCCGTCCAGAGCGGCCTCAGTGATTACACTGCCCAGAGGGTACACCCAGACTGAGCTGGGGCACAGCGGTCAGAGCCCTGCCTCTGCGAGGTCTTGTGTGTGACTGACAGATGGCGGTCCTGCCCTCCTACAGCTCAGGGCCCACTCACCCCGCCGCAGTTGGCAGGCAGCCGCCCAGAAGCCCACAGGGGAAGGGGACGAGAGCCAAGACAGGGGCCGCCTCCAACCCTGCTTGGCAAAGCAAAAGCCTGCACTTCACAGCTTTCGGATTGGATTATTTGTATCAATACAGCTAGGAATTTAGAGCCCCTCTACTTCTTTAAATCTGCTAGGTTAAGTGTTTTGGCATCTCCTGTAAGTTTTTAATTAATTTCACTTCCAGGGAATTGAGTATTATTTTTGTTGACAGCTTGTTCTTTCAAATGGCATTGCATTTACTAACATGCTTTTTTGTTGTTGCGACTTTTTCCAGATCTAATATATCTAATTTAACTAAATTACTAACTAAATCAACTAATAAAACTGACTTTAATTTACCAGATGAGTAAAAGTCCCAAAGCCCCACGTTTGGATATTATGGGCAACCAAGAAGGAACAATGTGAGGGATGTAGAAGTGTTCGGGACTCCAGACCCCCTAACCCTGCTTTCGGCACAACAGGGCCGCTTGCAGATGATTTCTTTTGAAAACCAGCCCTTCAAAACGGAGCGTGAAGGAGCGGTAAAAAGACTAACGAGAGTGTCGGCAACGCAGTTCATAAAGCAGCAGAGCCTGGGAAGGCTCCGCGCGGAGCGAGGAGCGAGATTTTAAAGGCGGACTTGTCCAGCCTTCAAAAAAAGGGCAGCGGGGACGGTGGGGACTCACCGAGCGCCCGCGGCCGGCAGAGCGTTTGGGCTCCGAGTCCCTCGTGCAGGTGGGGGCCGCGTTCTCCGCGCAGGTATCTTGCCCAGCTCCCAAACCAGAGCCAACCAGCGCTCAGCAACTCCGGGCAGGGAACACCAATCGATTGGTCCTGCTTTGTACTCAAGACCTGGAAGCAGAGCGCCGCGCTCTCGGTGGGCGGACGGTGCTGGGCCTGCCAGGCGGACCTGTGCTAGGTTGAGGACCTTCCCTGTGGTTGCCTCCTGGGTCGCTAGGAGGTCGAGATTCCTTGACGTGAAGGAGGCTGTCCTCCAACAGTTCAGTCCTAGAAGACCACTATCCCTGGCTCTCCCGCTGCCTCGCCGCGTGGCTTGGAGCAAGTCGTTTATTCCCTCTGGTCCCTTACTCCACCATAAAAATGAACAAATGGGATAAAACAGTCTTTACGGTCCCGGGGTTATCCTGGCCCTGCAAGCCCAGGATCAGCGAGGTGTCTCAGGCTGTCAGTGGTCGTACCACAGCCAAGGCCATCTGAAGCTTTCCAAGCAGTAACACACACTACAGCCAGGTTTTCCCCAGTTCAAGACACCATCTCTGGGGAAACTGAGGCATGGGAAAAGGAAAAATGGAACCTGTTCATTGACAAATATTGCATTCCTTGTGTGTCTGGCACTGAGCTGGCCCTGGGTGTCCAGGGAGAAAGAGGTGTGGTCCTTGTACCCCAGTCAGTCAGCTAGGGGCCATGCCTCCCCCACTGGGCTGCGAGCTCCCCAGGGTGGGAGCCGTGTTCTCGTCAGGCTGCTGTTGTCAGGAAGGAGGATTGAGACCCCAGATCTCTGTAGGCTCCTTTCTCTGCAGTGTCCACCCTGATTACTCCACAGAGACTGATAGGCCTCCCCCCACTCCTCACCCGCCTAACCACAGACCCCCACGGGCCTGGGCTATCCCTGGATGCCCAGCTCAGCTGCTGGCAATCTTCCACCCACAGATCTATAAAGGAGCCAGTGCAGACCAGAGGCTCCAGTGTCACCTGGCCATAGGAACTGCTTTCTGGCTGCCCAACCCTGAGAGGAGCTTAGAAGTTTGCAGGGAGCCATTCTCAGCATTCTGCAGCAGCCAGAATGCATCTAGCACCTCTGTGCCTGTCTCCCCAGGCCTGCTACCCTGATGGGATTCTTTCACAGAGGTTTGTCTTGAGATGATCAGACAGGCCATGCTCTGTTGAGTTTCAAAGCTCCACCAAGTAAAACGCCTGTAAGGCCAGGAGAGCCTGTGAGAGACACCGAAGTCAGACTGCCTGGGTTCAAATCCTGGCTTTTCCTCCTGCAACTGTGTGATCTGAGCTAGTGATTTACCTTCTAAACAGCTCCATCTGTGTACTGGGCACCATCACAGCACACACCTCATAGATTATTGAAAGGATTAAACAATGCATATAACTTGCTTGCATGGTGCCTAGCAGAGTCATATACTAAGTGGGAAGTAACTGGGAGCTATTAATATTCTGTCATGATTATATTTGGTAGGACAGAGGACCTTTCCAGACCAGTCTCCAACCTTTGAGAAGGTGGTTCTCCTCCCAGTGACGGACGGGAGGAGCCTGGGGCCCCAAGGTTTATCCGAAGACGACACATGAAACATGCAAATAGACCACCAGGTGTGATTGATCTGAAGGGGCTGTGGGCTACACCCAGAGAGGGTCCCTCCGCTGCTGGTGGAGTGGTCAGTGGGATGTACTAGTTACAAGACCTCTGTGATCTGGCCTGTGGCTGCCTTTCAAGCTCCCCAAACTCTGCCTTGAGCCAGAACCAATTTGGGGCCCAGAACCACAAGGGCCCAGCCAGTGCCATGAGGTGGCTCCCCTAGGAAGAGGCACCTTTTCCAAGCAACAGAAAAGCCACTTCGCTTATCAAACCATTCACAGGCTCTATGTTTGATGGGAGGGTTAGCCCCCCTACATAGACCACACACCAAAAAAACACCACCAAAAAACCCATACCCCTTGGCAGTCACTTCCATTTCTCCCCAACAATGCCAGGCCCAGGCAATCACTAATCTACTTTCTGTCTCTCTGGATTTGCCAATTCTGGACACTTTATGTGAATGGAATCGTACAATAGGTGATCTTTTATGACTGCTTTTTATCTAAATGTTTTCAAGTTTCACCCATGTTGTAGCCTGTATCACAATTTCCTAACTTTTTATGACTGAGTAATATTCCACTACATGGACATACCACATTTTACTTACTCATTCTTCAGTTGATGACCAATTGGATTGTTTCCACTCTGTGGCTATTATGAATAAATCTGCTATGACTATTCACATACATGTTTTCACGTGAACATGTTTTTACTTCTCTTGGGTATATAACTAGAAGTGGAATTGCTGGATCATGTGTTGACGTCATGATTAACCTTTTGAGAAACTGCCAGCAGTATCTATGCTTCACCATATCATACTGAGGGTGTACCTACACCTGGGCCCAGTACTCTGGGGTGCGGGTTCTGCTAGTGTAAGCCCTTCATGCACCAGGCAGCGGCTGGACCAATCCAAGCTCAGACCACCTGGCAGGGATGACCAATAGATCGATCCTGCTTCCGTCAGGACCTTGGAAATAGAGGCAGTTGCACTCGATCAACACCTGGCCCAGGACTGGGGGACTAGCGCTAGGTTTGGGAAGTGTGTTTTCTGGCTGTCTCCTGGATCTCTAGAAGATCGTACTTTCTGGATGTGCAAGGTGAGTTTCCCTGATACATTCATGTCTTAGAAAAACTCTGACATTGTTAGTTTGCAAGTTCAGAAGCTTACTGGATATAACTGAAACCAGCCCCATACGACAGCAGAGAGAGACCAAATCAAGAGGTGGCCACTCCAGATTGGTAGGTGGCAGGCTTAGTGAGCAAGGAACTTACATCTGAGGGTCCTCTTCTGCAGCCGTAAGATGAGATCTCTGCACCTGCTGATCAGAATCTTAAAAGTTTATAGAGAAGCCTTACATGGCTGGGTTCAGTCATGTATACTGTCCAATGGTCTCAACAACATGTAACTCTCCAAGGCTGTGTCCTTGGGCAGCTTCTAGTGCAGGGAAGGCAAGCAGCCAAGCACACATTCCAAGGACAGCGAAAGGGGTGAGGAGCCTTCAGTTGCCTGGGTCCAGCTCGAGGGTCAGTCAGTAATCAGGTCCTCTCAATGGCCTCCAACAGACATTGGCCTTCCCCTACCTTGCTGTATGATTTGGGAGAAAATAAAGCCCCATCTCTGGGTGTGTGGTCCTACCTGTGAAATAAACTCAGAATGCCCTGAGAGCTTGAGGATCTGCCCACCATGTCATTCTCATAACACTGCTGATACATCCTGCAACCAGATAAACCTGGATTGGCGCCAGAGTCTGGGTCCTGGGGGACACTCATTGCATGCAGGGCCTCCTGAGCCACTGGCCTGTGGGAATCCCCCTTTCCTCAGTGCAGGCCACCCACAGTGAGTAAAGCAAGACAAGGCTCATTCACTAGCAAGTATCTGTGGAGCTCCTACCATGTACCCCTGGGTAGTATTGCTACCTGGTTTCTGACCCGAGGATGCTCAGTGCTTGGGGGTAGCGGACACTGACCAGGGCTGAAATGAGAGACCCACACAGAATGATGTCTGCCGTAAAAGAAGGGAGCCTGCACCAGGGCCCTGAGCAGGGGAGAGGCCACCGGTTGGAGGTCTCTTCAGGTCTGAGGGGATGTACAAGCTTGATAGGGAAAGGTGTTCCGGGTTCGTGGGATCAAAAATTCTAGAAGATGGAAATAGCCAGGAACCTGGACCTGCTTCCAGGGACTGCCTGTGGCGTGGACATGGTCAGAGATGAGCTGGACAGGTGGGCGTGATGGGCCTTGAATTTGAGTTCCAGAGATCAGGCTCTGTGTATAGATGGAGTCACGTTTAGTGGGAGCCCAGGGCCTCATCTTGGCCCAGGAAGCAGGGCCGGGGACCTGTCCAGGGCGCCCACCCCACCTGCCCTTGCCCTCCAAGGGCCATAAATTGCTGCCCACCTCAGGTGCCATTCTCTCTGCTTTGGCCCCCTCAGCTCCCTGGTCACTTTGTGACAGGGGCTCGCCCACAGCGACCCCTGGCGGCACCCGGGAGAGGAAAGCTGCAGGGAGGCCCTGGCTGGGAGGCGGCTCAACTCCCCAAAGGCATGTAATCTGAACCCTGTAGAGGGCCATTTATGTGGTTCCTGGAAACAGTCCATAAAGATCCGCGCTGCCATGAGGTCAGCGCAGCCGGACTGCTCTGCCTGCCTCCCCTGAAACAGCCCTTCCACACCTAAGAGGCGCCCTTATCTTTCCGTTTACTCTGGGTCAGGAGGTAGAGGCTGCACACCTGGGCCTGCGGGTGCCTGAGGATCCCAACGGGCGCTGGAGCCAGCGGCTCCCCCGGCACTGCTAGCAAACCGAAGGCGATGCTCACGGGGCGACCGGGACTCCGTCTGCATTCGCGGCTCCGCGGCCCGGAGCACCAGCCTCGCCAGCTAACTCGGCTCCGGCTCCGGCTTCCGCTCCTTCTCTGCCTCCCTCCCCCGAGCCCGGCCCTCCCGGCCCGCCCCAGCGCCTCGCTTCCAAGCGTGCAGGTGGCGGTGGGAGAGCGGGGCTGTTC
>JAVSCE010001258.1:0-140300 GCA_032199065.1 Smutsia gigantea
AAACACAAAAATCCTAAGAGATAACTGAATACACATTGTTCTTTTGCATTAGAACTGCTAATTCTAATAGAATTTCAAAAGTGCTGGAAAATAAATTCATAGGTACCGTTTCCTCCGAGGCAATATTAAAAAGACTAATTTTCAGAAAGGCAGTGAAGACTAGTCCTGAGTTCAGGCCTTCGAGTCAACTTTCTATGTTTGAATCCTGCCACTGTCACTTTGCAGCCAGGCCATCTTGGACAAAGGACTCCGTTTTGCTTCTGTGTTTTTTCTGTTACAGAATAATGACTGATAACAGTATCTTCCTCACAGGGTTTTCAGGAAGGTTGAATGAACTAAAAGCACCCTTTTGTGTGCTTTATAGTGGGTGTTTTATGTATGTTATTGTATGTGTCCCAATCACATTTCAGTGAGGTAGGCATTATTGTACAATAAGTGGAAGCTCAGAGAAGTTAAGTAAATCATCTGAAGTCACACAGCAGGTAAGCAAACGAGCAGGATTTGACCTAAGCTGTAAGTACCTGCAAAGCTGGTGCCCGTGTTATTATGCTAGGTGGTATTTTAATCACTAATCACTTAGATATTTTCAGCTTATAAGCAATCAAGCATTTTCCCCATATGCAACCTCTTGACAAACTTTAAGTGTTTTGACTTATTACTTTGTCAATTCCTTCTTTTAATAATCGTATTAGGTACGGCAAAGAGCAGAGGAGTGCTCTTAAGCTCTCAGTTTGATCCTTGACATTGATTGTGGAAGACCAGTGAAGAATGTATTAGATTTAGAATTTGATGTGGAACAGCTGAAGGTGAGCTTAAACAAAGCCATTTTCCCCTGTCCTGTAGTTCTTTACTGTCTATTTTACCGATTTAACACAAGGTACAACATGATAAAGGGCTACAGAAATGAAGCATAGGTAAAGGACGGCAGCAGTGAAGAGTATGCAGTTCAGCTGTATGTGAAATTGCCAACAGCCAGTTTTGATCTACACAAGGGACAAGTTCATATGGTCAGATTCAGTACCTCCAGTGGCAATGTGCTCATTTATTGGATGGCTCCTGCATGTTTTTGAGCTTCATCCTGAAACATTGGTAAAAAGTTTTGGACAGAATGTTGGAGGAGATGGAAGAATATCGGAGTGGACAGCATGAAGAGAGTCTCAAGTGTGTGCATGGAGACTGGAGTACAGGGACTACTAACAGGAAACCGAAGTACTTCAGTGTGAGCATAAGATGATCGTCGGTTCTCCAGACATAGTGGAGTTGTTGTCTCTTGACTAGCCACTCTTTCTCCTGTCTCCAGGCCTTACACATTGTCTGCTTGGCCTGACACTCTTCTTTCTAAGTCCTGCTTTATTTTCAACTCATGTCAGGCATCACCTCCTCCCACAAGCTTTCTTGGCCTCACTACCTACCATTTGACTGGGTCAGCTATGATCTGTGCTACTGGCTCCACCCTATGGTATTGCATCATGTATCTGTATCGCTTTATTCCCTGATAGGCTGTGAGCTCCCTGAAAATGAACTACAGTGCCTGGAACAGGGCAGGTGCTCAATAGATACTCACGGAATGAACAAACTAATAAACATAATGTGGAGAGGGTGCAGCCAACAATGATGTTGATGGTTCAGGTGTGGGTGACTAGGAAGACCATGAGGTTTACTTCTGAGCTCTTCCAAATGCCTGAGCATATATGTGTGCGTGTGTGTGTATGTATCTGCACATATATATGCATGTGTGTATATTTACATGTGTGTGCATATATATGTGTGTGTATATAAATTTCTTTAGGGGAAACCAAGGGACCTTAACCATGCCTGTGAAATAAATAATAATTTTGTGACTCACAAAACCATTTAATCTATTTCCTAAAAACCTATGAGATACTTACAATTTTATATCATGCTCTTTCTCCTAGGACTCTATTGACAGGAATAAAATTGCAATAATTGGACACTCTTTTGGCAGAGCCACAGTTATTCAGGCTCTTAGCAAAGACCAGAGATTCAGGTAAGAGAATGAGGCAGAGAGAGAGAACACTGAGTCATTGGAAGAGGGGCAGCGATAACCCATGTGAGACAGGATTTTTTAATCAAATTCGTAATGAGGACGAGATCCTTTGGAGTTCACAAGTCTCTTCTTTTGCCTCCATAAAGTACTCTATATGAATTTTCCTAGGCAGAAACCAGCTAGTTCTCTTGCTATTAAAAGCTTTCCACATTCCTATATATTTTCTCTCAACATTCTTATTTATATGTTTAAGGGATTAACATTTTCATTTGAAAATTTATCTTTAAATATGCATTTTATCTGCGACATACTGATTGTGATAATAGTATCGCCATCTTATAATATTTCTAGACTTCCCCAATAGGCAGGACATATTTTCATTAATTTTTTTCTCCATCTTTTAAGATGGAGTGGGGCCTGACATGACACAATTATTTGCATGAGAGTCAGGACCAGACCCCAGTCTTCTAACTTGAAGAAATATTTTCTTTCCTGAACCACATCATCCCAGCCTGCTGAGATCATGGAGAGCCAATCATATAGAAAGTGGGTACGATCATTTCTGAAACTTTACCTAACATTTCCTTTTTTTAAGTTTATTTTGATATCATTAATCTACAATTAAATGAGCAATATTATGGTGATTACACTACCCCCTTCATCAGGTCCCCCCCACCAACCCCATTACAGACACTGTCCATCAGCATAGTGAGATGCTATAGAGTCACTATTTGTCTTCTCTGAGTTGTACAGCCCTCCCCGTGCTCCCCTAACATTACATCTGCTAATCGTAATGCCCCTTTTTCCCTCTTGTCCCTCCCTTCCCACCCATCCTCCCCAGTCCCTTTCCCTTTGGTAACTATTAGTCCGTTCTTGGGTTCTGTGAGTCTGCTGCTGCTTTGTTCCTTCAGTTTTTTTCTTTGTTCTTATACTCCACATATGAGTGAAATCATTTGATACTTGTCTTTTTCGGCTTGGCTTATATCACTGAGCATAATAACCTCTAGTTTGAACCATGTTGTTGCAAATGGTAGGATTTGTTTTCTTCTTATGGCTGAATAATATTCCATTGTGTATATGTACCACATCTTCTTTATCCATTCATCTACTGATGGACACTTAGGTTGCTTCCATTTCTTGGCTATTGTAAATAGTTCTGCGATAAACATAGGGGTGCATATGTCTTTTCCAAACTGGGCTCCTGCATTCTTAGGGTAAATTCCTAGGAGTGGGATTCCTGGGTCAAATAGTATTTCTATTTTGAGTTTTTTGAGGAACCTCCATACTGCTTTCCACAATGGTTGAACTAATTTGCAGTCCCACCAGCAGTGTAGGAGGGTTCTCCTTTCTCCACATCCTCACCAACATTTGTTGTTGTTTTGTTTTGAATGTTGGCCATCCTCACTGGTGTTAGGTGGTATCTCATTGTGGTTTTAATCTGCATTTCTCTGATGACTAGTGATGTGGAGCATCTTTTCATGTGCCTGTTGGCCATCTGAATTTCTTCTTTGGAGAAGTGTTTATTCATGTCCTCTGCCCATTTCTTAATTGGACTATTTGCTTTTTGTTTATTGAGGTGCGTGAGTTCTTTATATATTTTGGATGTCAACCCCTTATCAGATACGTCACTTATGAATATATTCTCCCATACTGTAGGAAGTGTTTTTGTTCTACTGATGGTGTCCTTTGCTGTACAGAAGCTTTTCAGCTTGATATAGTCCCACTTGTTCATTTTTGCTTTTGTTTCCCTTGCCCGGGGAGATATGTTCATGAAGAAGTTGCTCATGTTTATGTCCAAGAGCTTTTTGTCTATATTTTTTTCTAAGAGTTTTATGGATTCATGACTTACATTCAGGTCTTTGATCCATTTTGAGTTGACTTTTTTGTATGGGGTTAGACAGTAGTCCAGTTTCATTCTCTTACATGTAGCTGTCCAGTTTTTCCAACACCAGCTGCTGAAGAGGCCATCATCTCCCCAATGTATATCCAAGGCTCCCTTATCAAATATTAATTGACTGTATGTGTTTGGGTTGATATTTGGATTTTCTATTCTATTCCACTGATCTGTGGGTCTGTTTTTGTGCCAATACCAAATTGTCTTGATTACTGTGGCTTTGTAGTAGAGCTTGAAGTCAGGGAGCGTAATTCCCCCTGTTTTATTCCTCCTTCTTAGGATTGATTTGGCTATTTGGGGTCTTTTGTGGTGCCATATGAATTTTAAAATTATTTGTTCCAGTTCATTGAAGAAAGCTGTTGGTAGTTTGATAGGGATTGCATTGAATCTGTATATTGCTTTAGGTAGTATAGCCATTTTGACAATATTCTTCCTAGCCAAGAGCATGGGATTAGTTTCCATTATTTCTTAGTGTCCTCTTTAATTTCTCTTAGGAGTGTCTTGTAGTCTTCAGAGTACAGGTCTTTCACTTCCTTCGTTAGGTTTATTCCTAGGTATTTTATTCTTTTTGATGCAATTGTGAATGGAGTTGTTTTTCTGATTTCTCTTTCTGTTAGTTCATCATTAGTGTATAGGAAAGCAACAGATTTCTGTGTGTTAATTTTGTATCCTGCAACTTTGCTGAATTCAGATATTAGTTCCAGTAGTTTTGGAGTGGAGTCTTTAGGGTTTTTTATGTACAATATCATATCATCTGCAAATAGTGACAATTTGACTTCTTCTTTCCAATCTGGATGCCTTGTATGTCTTTGTTTTGTCTGATTGCCATAGCTAGGACCTCCAGTACTATGTTGAATAACAGTGGAGAGAGTGGGCATCCCTGTCTTGTTCCCGATCTTAGATGAAAAGCTTTTAGCTTCTCGCTGTTAAGTATGATGTTAGCTGTGGGTTTGTCATATATGGCCTTTATGATGTTGAGGTACTTGCCCTCTATACCCATTTTGTTGAGAGTTTTAATCAGGAATGGATGCTGAATTTTGTCAAATGCTTTTTCAGCATCTATGGAGATGATCATGTGGTTTTTGTTCTTCTTTTTGTTGATGTGGTGGATAATGTTGATGGATTTTCAAATGTTGTACCATCCTTGCATCTCTGAGATGAATCCCACTTGATCATGGTGTATGATCCTCTTGATGTATTTTTGAATTCGGTTTGCTAATATTTTGTTGAGTATTTTTGCATCCACGTTCATCAGGGATATTGGTCTGTAGTTTTCCTTTTTCGTGAGGTCTTTGCCCGGTTTTGGTATTAGAGTGATGCTGGCTTCACAGAATGAGTTTGGAAGTATTCCCTCCTCTTCTATTTTTTGGAAGACTTTAAGGAGAATGGGTGTTATTTCTTCTCTATATGTCTGGTAGAATTCAGAGGTGAATCTATGTGGTCCGGGGGTTTTGTTCTTGGGTAGTTTTTTGATTACCGCTTCAATTTTGTTGCTGGTGATTGGTCTGTTTAGTTTTTGTGTTTCTTGTTTGGTCAGTTTTGGTAGTTGTATTTTTCTAAGAAGTTGTCCATTTCTTCTATGTTTTCCAGCTTGCTAGCATATAGATTCTCATAGTATTCTCTTATAATTCTTTATATTTCTGTGGGATCCATCATGATTTTTCCTTTCTCATTTCTGATTCTGTTTATGTGTGTAGATTCTCTTTTTCTCTTAATGAGCCTGGCTAGGGGTTTATCTATTTTGTTTATTTTTTCAAAGAACCAGCTCTTGGTTTCATTTATTTTTTCTATTGTTTTGTTCTTCTCAATTTTATTTATTTCTTCTCTGATCTTTATTATGTCCCTCCTTCTGATGACTTTGGGTCTTATTTGTTCTTCTTTTTCCAACTTCAGTAATTATGTCTAGACTATTCATTTGGGAATGTTCTTCTTTCTTTAGATAGGCCTGGATTGCAATATACTATCTTCTTAGAACTGCCTTTGCTGCGTCCCACAGAAGCTGTGGCTTTGTGTTGTTGTTGTCATTTGTCTCCATATACTCTTTGATTTCTGTTTTGATTTGGTCATTGACCCATTGATTAATTAGGAGAATGTTGTTAAGTCTCCATGTATTTGTGAGCCTTTTTGTTTTCTTTCTAAAATTTAATTCTAGTTTAATACCTTTATGATCTGAGAAGTTGGTTGGTAGGATTTCAATATTTTTGAAATTACTGAGGTTCTTTTTGTGGCCTAGTATGTGGTCTATTCTGGAAAATGTTCCATGTGCACTTGAGAAGACTGTGTATCCTGTTGCTTTTGGGTGTAGAGTTCTGTAGATGTCTGTTAGGTCCATCTGTTCTAGTGTGTTGTTCAGTGCCTCTGTGTCTTTACTTATTTTCTGTCTGGTTGATCTGTCCTCTGGAGTGAGTGGTGTGTTGAAGTCACCTAAAATGAATGCATTGCTGTCTACTTCCTCCTTTACTTCTGTTAGTATTTGTTTCACATATGTCGGCGCTCCTGTGTTGGGTGCATATATATTTATAATGCTTATATCTTCTGGTTGGATTGACCCTTTTATCATTATGTAATGTCTTTCTTTACCTCTTGCTACTTTCTTCGTTTTGAAGTCTATTTTGTATGATACAAGTACTGCTACACCTGCTTTTTTCCCCTTGTTGTTTGCATGAAATATCTTTTTCCATCACTTCACTTTTAGTCTGGGGATATCTTTGCGTTTGAGGTGAGTTTCTTGTAGGCAGCATATAGATGGGTCTTGCTTTTTTATCCATTCTGTTACTCTGTGTCTTTTGACTGGTGCATTCAATCCATTTACATTTAGGGTGGTTATCGATAGATATGTACTTATTGCCATTGCTGGCTTTAGATTCGTGGTTAGCAAAGGTTCAGGGGTTGCTTCTTAACTATCTAACAATCTAACTTAACTTTCTTGTTAAGTTATTGTAAACACAGTCTGATTTTCTTTATTTCTCTCCCTTCTTATTCTTCCTCCTCTATTCTTTATATACTAGGTGTTTTATTCTTTGCCTTTAGTTAGTATTTGGATGGTCTGCTTTCTTTGCTATGATTTTATTTTCTCTGGTGACAGCTTTTTAACCTTAGGAGTGCTTCCCTGTAGAGCAGTTCCTTTAGGATGTCCTGTAGAGGTGGTTTATGGGAGGCAGATTCTCTCATCTTTTGCTTGTCTGGAAATCGTTTAATCCCTCCGTCATATTTAAATGATAATCGTGCTGGATACAGTATTCTTAGTTCGAGGCCCTTCTGTTTCATTGCGTTACATATATCCTGCCATTCTCTTCTAGCCTGTAAGGTTTCTGTTGAGAAGTCTGATGTTAGTCTGATGTGTTTTCCTTTGAAGGTGATCTTTTTTCTTTCTCTAGCTGCCTTTATACTCTGTCCTTATCTTTGATCTTTGCCATTTTAATTATTGTGTGTCTTGGTGTTGTCTTTTTGGGGTCCCTTGTGTTAGGAGATCTGTGGGCTTCCATGGACTGCGAGACTATTTCCTTTCCCAGCATGGGGAAGTTTTCAGCAATCATTTCTTCAAAGACACTTTCTATCTCTTTTTCTCTCTCTTCTTCCTCTGATACTCCTATAAGGCAAATATTAGTCCGTTTGGATTGGTCACACAGTTCTCTTAATATTCTTTCATTCCTAGAGATCCTTTTATCTCTCTCTGCCTCAGCTGCCCTGTGTTCCTGTTCTCTGATTTCTATTGCATTAACAGTCTCTTGCATGTCGTCCAGTCTGCTGCTGAGCCCGTCGATGGCTTGTCTCATTTCTGCATTGTCTTTCCTGACTTCCCTCACTTCCTCCCTTAGCTCTTGCATATTTCTCTGTAAATCCATCAGCATGGTTATGACTTTTATTCTGAATTCTTTTTCAGGAAGATTCTGCGTTTCCATCCCTTCAGGTTCCTTCTCAGAGGTTGTCTGTGTCTGGGTGATTTTTGTCTGTATCATATTCCTCTGTCTTTTCATGGCTAAAGAAGTGGTTGCTGGTAGGTGCCACATATGTCAGCTGGGCTCTTTAAGACTTAAAAAAAACCACAAAAAAACCAAAGAAGCAAAAAAAGAGCGAGGAGAAAGAAAATAGAGAAAGAAGAAAGAAAGAAAAGAAAGAAAAAGGAAAGGGAAAAAGAAAGAAAGAAAAAAACAAACAAGCAAAAAAAGAAGGAAGAAAAAGAAGAAAGAAAGAAAAAGGAAAGGGGAAAAAAAACCCCGCCCACCCGGAGTGGATTCTCTAAGCGTGCTGTAGGTGTCGCTGTTACTCCACTATTCCACAGCCGCAGCCGCTCCGCCCTTTGTAGCTCTGGCTGGTGCGGGAACGAATGGGGAGGCTGTTGTTCTCTGTATAAATTTAGTGTGGCTGCTCCCTTTTCTCAGTCACCATCCCAGGGGCCTGAAGTTCCTCATGACTTCCAGCCTGCATGGCTGAGCGTGTCGGGGTGATGGTGTTCCCTCTCTGGGCTCCCCGCCTCTCCGAGACCACTTCAAACCGCGTGCACTTTTCTCTTGTCCCGGGGCGCTGGCTGCACGGAATCGGCGCGTTCCCGGCTCAAAACCTGCACCTTCTGCCTCTCCAATGTCCAATGCACCGCGTGATGTGTGTCAGCGCTCCCGGCGCAGACCACCGGGGCCGGTTATTTCACGGACCTGCTCTTCCACTCCCTCCCGGCTCTGAATCCTCTCCTCCCTCCGGCGCGCTGGGCTGGGTGAGTGCTCGGGTGCCGCCGGGTCGCGGCTCCGTATCTTACCCACCTCGCCAGGTGCCGAGTCCTCTCAGGTGTGGCTGCACGCTGTGCACTTTCCTGTGTGCTCCGATTTCTCTTTTAGGAATAGTTGTATTTGCTGTATTTTCATAGATTTGTATAGTTTTGGGAGGAGATTTCTGCCGCCCTGCTCACGCCACCATCTTCCTGGAAGTCTGGGATTTGTGTTTTATTCACTGGTTGTCAAATTCATTTAGTGGTTGGCGAGACTACATTTTTAAAATAATGGAATAGAATACAATGGATCAGAAGAGATAACATCAGAGTGTAGCACATGTAATAAGGATAGGTATCATTTTATGAAAACTTTGTTTCTGTTTATGTGCCATCCCCCGAACACACATATATGTATTTGGGTATTGAGTCTTAATGGAAAATGTATTTTCAGTTACGTATCCCAATACAAACAGATTTAGAAAACATGCTGGGACAGGGAAGAAAATGCACTAGCCATCCTTACTAGCAGCCCTCTACCTGCTGCTGCTCCTCAAGCCTGCTTTCAAATATATAATCTTCTCTTTTATAGGCTGGGGGTGTGTGCTGGGGTTCAGGTTACAGGCCTAGTTCTTCTATTTTGTAGCTAAGTCCCATGAGGCATATGCCTGGGACCTTACTTTAGGATGTTGGGGATACTTCCCTCCTGTTATTCTCAGAGTGGGGGCTTCAGATGGGTTTTGAGACAAGTGGAAACTAGGCACTATGCCCAGCACCAGGGACACAAAGGAAACATGACTCCCCATACAGCTACTGGGTGGAGAAATTCTCCAATTTCCCAAAAACTGCTTTATCCACAATGGGAAGAGCCTCTCTGTGAGAACAAGTGGGAGCAGGAACCCCCAGAGTGGCCTTTGGGAAACTGAAAAGGAAAATATCAGATGAGAGCAAGCCACCATTTGTGAACCCTCACCTACCCCTGTCCTCATGGGCCAAACCAGAATTTGGAATGTAATGGATCCTATTTAAGGAAACCATTTCACTCACAGATTGGTAGACATGCTGACTGTCAGCTCCTCAAGAGAACACCAGAAAACCTACTGATCAAGCAAAGCCATGTTTATTAGGCCCACTGCAGTGAAGGAGAGCTCCACTTTCACAACATCTTATTCTGTCCCATAAGGGAGGTCATGAGAAGTTATTTGTAGGACTTTGTTGTTTGGGGTCAGGTGGTTTAAGGCAGGTCTTTCAAGGCAGAGAACAACTGATTGGACAAAGTTTGTGGCATCGTATATTTTGGATTGGTTGATACAACAAAGCTTGAGTCTAGAAAAGTAAACTGCTGTTTGATCAATGAGCCATTTGCCCAGGAGTGCTGTGTTGTCTCAACAGGAGAATTGCTTCTTTTAAGCAAATTCTGTCAGGACAAATGTGTTTGCAGGAATTTCCTGACACAGATCAAGTTACGTACTGGTTAACCATGTCATTTTCCTAGGCAAGAATTTTCGGGAATAAACAGTTAATTCATGTTGACTCATTAATGAAAAGGTTTACTTATCTTGGTCATTGAGAAGTTGTTGAAATGTCATGGTCTCTAGTCAGAAAGAGTTTACAATTTTTTAATAGTTTTTTAAAATTTCTATCCTGTCTAGTGTTTCTGGAAAGAGTTAGAATCTTTAATGATGACTCTATGAGTTACCACTATTGTATTTAAAAACTGGCTGGGGGGACAAAAGAATGCTTGGAGTCGGGATTAGGTTGTTGAATTTTATTGGAATTGGTAAATTCTGGAAATTTCCAAGGTATAGTAAGGCAAGATAAGAATATTCTAGAGTTTTTGTTTTTTTTTTACAAATGGGATTTATATTGTATGGGTTATTCTGCAGATTGCTTTTTATGAGTTAATATGTCTTAGAAGATGTGTAAACATACACACAATTATATATAATTATATATAAATATATAACTAATACATATATGCAGTGTGTATTTTGAACAAGCAGGAATTATCCTGATGCTTGCCAATCCTTTAAAGGTTACCACTGGGGAAACTCCTCCCCTGTACTGGAGGACTGTTTTGCTTGCTTTTAGGCAGTGACACTTCTATGGAGGCCTTGAAGGGCTAACTCAGCCTCAGTTTTGAAATGCTGGTGATTGGGTGTGTTCACTTACAAATACATTACTGTAGGTGGAAACCGGTGATTTCTACTAAAGTGGGTAGCCATGGTTCCTGTGGTTGTCAATCTTAAGGGTCATTCTCAGATGTCCAAAGGGTCTGAGACCTTCCTGGTTGTTTTCCTGCCTGCTTCTGATTCCCTCTGCTCTTCCCCAATGTCTTCCCCACCTTTCTTCGTTTAGACTTTAGATGAGAGGGAAGGCAATCAACCCAACTTGTGTGCATTTATTTTTATTTTTATTTTGTTAAATTCTTTTCCCCAAAATCTTTTGGAGATAAATCTTGGATTACTTTGGAGAAATAGTATAGCATGGTGGGAGACAGTCTGTGTGAGTTAGCTCATAGAATCTGGAGCTGGAAGGATATGGGTATGAATCTAGGCTCTGGTATAAACCCTTACTAGCTTTGTGATTCTGAGTAAGTTATTTGGTCAATATGTATTTTACATTCCCCATCTGTAAGCTGGAGACAATATTTTCAAAGAATGCTGTGAGAATTAAATAAAAAGTGCATGTGTGTATATGTTGCAGAGTGTGGGGAAATGTTTTTTGCCTGGCCTAGTACTTGGGGAAGTATAAACACTCAGGAAAATAATAGTAATCATATTCTGCATATGAAATGCAAACACAGTGTAGTTATTAATTCTTATAGGGGACTATGTTATCATTTGCATTGGAAATCCACAAATAATCCAAATGAAATCAATTTTAATGAAGGATTTTAATATTCAAACCGATCAAGTATCTTGTTATTTAATGAGTGTTTCCTTTGCCTCAGCGGCGTGTCACAGATAAGAGTCATTTGATTTGGTATCCCTGTTCTCATTAAGCTCTCTATTTTGTTAGGGCAATAATACATATGCAGAAAAACAGTTCTATTATAGAACATTGCAAAAGGGAATGAAATAAAAAGGTTATGTGAATCAGAAAATCTCTGATAAGATTAATGGCAAAAGTGAACCCATTTACATTTAGTTTATCATCTTTACCCTTATGATCTTGTCAGGTAAATACAAACAGCCATATCCATCAAGAATTATTAAGCTGTGAGTAATGTTATACTCAACTCTAAGTAGCTTAAATAATGGGATCTGTTATCTCACTTAAAGGCAATCCCAGGAGGTGATTGCAGGCCTGGTTATGTCAGCAGCATAACCATGTCATAAATCCAGCTGCAATCCTTCTTTCTGCTCTGGCAACCTCAGGCTTGTACCTCTTTGATTGTTAGTGGCTGCCATAGCTCCAGACATTTTATCCTTCCTCCACTTCCACATGTAATGAGGTAGGCTGAATAATGACTCTCCAAAAGATAACTACATCCTAATCCCTGGAGCTTGTGAGTGTTATTTTATATGGCAAAAAAAGGACTTTGAGATGTGACTAAATTAGGGATGGAGATAGGTATATTGTCCTAGATTATCTAAGTGGGCCTTAAATGCCATCACAAGTGTCCCTATAAGAGGGGGACAAAGGAAGATTTGACATACACAGACGAAGAGGAGACAATGTGACTACAAGAGGCAGAAATTGGAGTGATGTAGCCACAAACTAAGGAATGCATGTTCACCAGATGCTGAAAGAGGCAAGAAACAGGGGATCTGGAGGGAGTGTGGTCATGCTGACACCTGGCCTTTAACCCAGTGATGCTGAGTTTGGGCTTCTGTCCTCCGTAACTATGAGAGAATACATTTCTGTTGTTAATAAGCCACAAAGTTTGTGGTAATTTGTTACAGCAGCCATTGGAATCTAAAATAGGGGACAAAAGAGGACATTTCTTTTCCTAAGTTTCCTTTCACAGGGAGAAAAGAAACCCTATCCCAGAAAACATACTGTAGACTTCCCCTCAGGTCTTATGAATTATGTTCTAGTTTCAAGGATGCTGGAAAGTATCTGACATTGTTAGCTTCTATAATATAATATGTATAATGTATTATGTATGTATATATATATATATAATATATATATGTGATATATGTATATATGTAATATTATATATATGTACACACACGCAATAATCTCTACAAGCAAGGAAAAAAATATGGTGTAATAGTTGAGAGAAAAGCAACCAATAGCATCTGCTGTAGTAGTTAAGTGACTTCATAGACAAGACAGGGAAGATGGAATTGAGCCTAGTGTGCTGGCCAAATCCCAAAGTCAAGCTGTGGTACCTGAAGAACGGAAGAGTTGACTGCCCTCTTCAAGGGAACAGTTTCACCACCATTAGTTATCACACTGTCTTTCTTACCAAGTGAGTCAATGGGTTCCCATGTTCTTCTGTAAAGGAGTGGCAGAGACATTGCCAAGGACTTCCCCAGCCATGACTTGGCTGCCTTCCCAAGTAAACACAGAAAGGGAAATCTTTGTTGAGGTAGGTGAGTTTCCTTAGAAACTTGAGCTACAGCATTCCGTCTTCCGACTCTTGGTTCTACCATCCCTGATGCTGTCCACAGGCAATGGAGGTATGCTATCAGCTTTATACTCTGCTATAGATGGCTTCCCTGTAATTCCGGCTTTCTAATTCATACACAATAGTCATCTATGTGACCTTACAGGTAACTTATTCACCAACTGGTTTGGGGCAGGGGAAGGGGACTTTTTCTTCCACATTCAGGGTTTAGTGCTTGGGTGACTATCAGCCTCCCTTTCATACTAACTGAGTCTGGCTGAAGACTTTAGGCCCCAGAATAGCTCAGCTTCTACTACAGTGGTTGGAGAAACCCTTGCCAGGAGACCTCTACACTTACGGCATTTGTTGGAGTTAAACATACTTCAAATCTGACTAGTAACTCCACTCCCAAGTAAACGTTTTTTTTTTTTCTTCATTAATTTTAAAAATTGTGAAAGGTTTTGGGTTTGGCTTATAGAGCATTATAAAACACAAAGTCTTGTCATCTGGAAAATGTATCTTTTGATGCTCTCAAGTAGTGCTAAATTTAAAAGAAACCCACAAAGACCATCAGATGATATAATGGCTGTTTGCCCCAAAATCATCTGAATGCAAATGATTCTGCTGACACACAACTTGGGCCTAGTGGGCTTTTAAATCTATTACCTTAAGGGATTATAACTCTCCTACTGGTCTGTGAATCTGATTGTTTATTAAAGCTCTGCTGATGTGTCCATTTAATGGTCTTCTCTGACAGAGCCACCACTCTTCCGAGAGAAAGTGCTATAGGACTCCAGGCTCTTAATGGAAACTGACAATATGTCCCCGGGGATGGAGACCTTAAAGACATCAAGCACAAGACGGATGAGGTGCTCTGCCTGCAGCTCGTTTCAAGAATAGTTCAGCAGTCCTGTGTCTGAGTTAACTGCCTATGTCTTTCCTCTGCAGAAAACATTTTTCACTTTGGTTCCATTTGCTCACCTTGCAATTTGAATTCCATAGCAGAGGCTCCAGGGCATTAAAGTACTTCATCACATGGGGAGTCATGGTAGGGCCTGGAGAAGCAGCCAAGTAAAATAGCTCATGGAGACCCGATGTCCTTGAGAGGGTGACTGAGGTGATCAAATAGTACCAGAAACAGAGAACAACCCAACGAGGCAGATGGAATGGGCCCCCAGTGGGATTGTACCATGGCCCAGACACGATTTTGGGGCCAACCATTGTAAGGATTTCCCCTTTTTTCTCCATTCCCCTATTCCCCCATAAACCAATTAAACATGTTCTCTATTTTTCAGAATCATGCCCTCTTTCTGTTCTTTCTGCTTAGACCTATTCTTTTCCACCTTTATGTCTTCCACATGGAAATGCACATATCCTGTGCATTTATTTATTTATTTATACATATACACGCAATAAAAAACTCTTTAGAGCTCAATTCTTTCCATCTGGTAAATGAAGTTGGGCCACTGTGCTAATGAGAGCCGTCATGTTCTAGGGCAGTACTCTTTAATAAAAATATAGCCAGAGCCACATGTATAATTAAAAATTTTCTATTGACTATCTTAAAATAAATTAAGAAACAGGCAAATTAATTTTATAACATATTTTATTTTATTCCAACATATACAAATTATTTCATTTTAACACATGGCACTGGCCACATTTCAAATGCTCCATAGACACAAGTAGCTAGTGGCTGTTGCAGTTCTAGAGTCAGTCTCTTTGTTGTATCGTCTGAACTTTAGTAAATCTCATGACAGCATTTTCAGCCAGGTATTGGCATTTCTAGGGAGGACTGTAGACCAGATATTTTGTAGTAGGTAAGTCCTTACTGGGCCCTTCACTTAGCACTGGTTAGATGTGAATCTGCATAGCATATTGACCATTTGATGTTTATATATAAGTTTCTTATGATCCTAAAATATCACTCTTGGGAATTCCTAGGAAGAGTCAGAATGAGGAGAAATGTCTCATAATAAATATACTCCTATAAGCAAAGTATAAAATCCATTCTCTAAAAACTTTGGAAATTAAGAGCTGATGCTGTATATGAGTGTCTCAATATACTTTTCACCTTCCTCTTTTTTTGTTTTCTCAGAGGTTCTGCCTCTTTTCTGCTCATACCTTTCCACTTCTCCTTGATGCCTTTTTGGCATAATATTAGAATCTGGAACATGTGGAGTTCTTATGCTATCAGGAATATAATTTTTAAGTAAATGCAATAAATTCATAATAAGAACTAATGGAGCATATTATAAAGTTCACACAATATTTTTGCAATTATACCATGTGTAAGAAGTTAGTTAATGTGGAAAAAGACAGAATATCAAATCTTGGATTGACAGAAGTTGTGACCATGGTCAAAATTTATGGCCTAAAATTTAAGATATTTGAGCCCCAGGCTATTTAAACATCTATCTGTTAGGAGAGTTTTCACTGTAAATAACAGAACTGCAAATAACAGAATACCTGACCAACAATGGCTTATACATGTAGAGGTTTCTTTTTCTTAGATGACAAGAAGCCTGAAGGTAAGTGGCTATTGTCATTAGTTCTGCTGTTTGACAATGTCATGAGGGACACAGATTCTTTCCATGTGACCATCCTCGCTGGGTGGGTCTTCAGTGACACCCTTGTCACCTCCTGAATGCAGGTGGCTGCTGGAGTTACAGACACTGAGTGATTGTTCAAGGAAGGAAGAGGTTCTTATCAGAAAAACAAAAGTTTTCCAGGAACTACGTCCCCTGGGTATATCCAGCTACAGGAGAGGTTGGGAAACTGTATTTCACTTTTTAGCTTCCAGTGGGGGCTGTAAAGAAGAGACTAACAGTTGTGTTTGTGACCAGACAATGTCGCTTTCTAATAGCTGGTATATTAGTGAACATATATTGAGAACTCAGAACATGTAAGATAATATACTAGGCTTTTTACAGATATCATTTCATTTTATCTTTAAAACAACTCTTTGACATGTCTCCTATCATTATCCCTTCTTTTATAATTAAAAAAAACAAGATCTTAGGTAAATTAATTTTACCGAAATCACATGGGAATTTCCTTGTTGCTCCGTCATCACCAGATAACTACCCCTTATTGCTATGGGTTACCTTCCACATAACTTACCATGTTTTATCAAGATACTTGCTTATTTCGTATTTGTATTTTATTTCATGAAGACAGAGTGAGACATAGGAAGGAGTCAGGGGTAATTTCTTAGTTTCTGGCTTGAGAAATTGGGATAAGACGGTCTAATTTCTGAGAGAGGAAGAGGAATTTTTGGCAAATACTATATAAGTTCTGTCTTGAATATATTTAATAGGTGGTACCTGTCTGTCATCCAAGTTGCTAAGGGTAATAGGTGTCTGGAGTGTGGAGAAATTTCATAGTTAGAACAGACCTGACTTCTAAGAGGTAGATGATCACAATGAAACCAATGTTACCTTCCTAGACTTCTTCTTTTTAAGAAACAAGAAGGTAAGTAGTTCTTCTATGAATGCAGTAGAAACGTAGAGATGACTGATGGATCAGAGTGGCTTCTTCATTTCTCACCAACACTGTGTTAGGTAGCTTCTAAGTTGGTCTCTGATGATGTGTACCTCCTGATCTTCATGTGCTCATGGAATCAGCCCATTACCTCCTTGAGTGCCTTGCATCTGGTGACTTGGTTCTGATCAATAGGACAATGGCAGAGTGATGGGATGTTATTTTCATGGTTAAATTATAGGAGATTATACCCTCTGGCTTGTTAGCAGACTCTATCTGCCCTCTTGACTTTCATTCTTCACTGAAACAATGAACATGTTGGAGAGGCCCATGTGGCAAGGAACTGAGGGTGGCCTCTGGCCAACAGATAGCAAGAATCTGAGGTCCTCAGTCCAGCAGCCCTTGAGGAACAGAACTCTGCCAACAACCTGAATGAGCCTGAAAGTCAATCCTTCCCCATTCAAGCTTTCAGAGGAGACACTAGCCCTATCAACAACCTGATGCAGCCTTGTGAGAGACCCTAGGTAAAGGACCCAGTTAAGCCGGATTCCTGACACACAAAAATGGAGATGAGAAGTGTGTGTTATTTAATCTACTAACTTGGCGATAAATACTAAACAGTACTAGATAACAAATAAAATCACCTCAAATCTAGCTGTAGAAGCAGGGACCAGGTCCATATAACAGCTGGGGTATATGCATACCTAATTCCAAAAGCGAAGGGAAGGCAGGTTGTCTTTAGTGATTCAGAAATACTGCAGAGAGATTGCTTATATATAGAAATAAATTACCCAGTTAGTCAATTAAAGCTAGAACTGAGAATCAAAGCATTTGGTTCACAGGAGAAATGAGAAAACCCTGAGAGGGATGCAGCTCTATTTTGGCCAGACCCCGAGCCCCAGCAGCCAGCATATGAACCAGGCTGAGATGTGATTTGGGAGGAGGCTATGAGCCTCAGGAGATAAACAGTAAACATAGTGATGCAGTGAGAGGCTTTAGACAGGGTTGAGAAACTGAGTAATCATCAAGGGCCAATAAGAATCAAGGGAAGTTGTAGATTTTCCTTTACAGCAATCCATAAAAAAATAAGGATGATCTTGTTAAATAAATGACAAAAATTCTAATTGATGATCACAAACGTTATTCCTATTCTATGAGCAATTTCCTTTCTTCCCTTTCTCTTATTTTTTTATTGCAACCCCTGGCACTTACTGTATTAGTGTGCTCAGGCGGCTTTAATGAAGTACTACAGGTTGGGTCGTTTAAACAACAGAAATTTAGTTTGCCATAGTTATGAAGGCTGGATGTCCAAGATTAAGGTGCCATCCGGCTTGAGTTCTGGTGAGGACTCTCTTCTGGACTATAAATAGCCACCGTTTCATTGTGTCCCCACATGGCCTTTCCTCTGTGTGCCTGTGGAGAGAAACAGATCTTCCTATAAGGACACTGGTCCTGTTAGATTAGGGTCTCACTCTTATGACCTCATTTAATGTTAATTAGCTCCCTAAAGACCCTATCTCCAAAAACAGTCACATTAGGTGTTATGATGGCTTCAACATAGCAATGTGTGGGGAACACAATTCAGTCTATAACACTTTCCAATCACTAAATTCTGTAAAAGTCAGCTCAGTTACGATAGGAACTGGATTGTCTTTTTCACCAAGACATCTCATTTTTTCCCAGGCCTACTACAGTGCTTGGAGTGTAGTATATTTAAATAAATGTTTGTTGAGTGAATGAATGATGGCCTCTTTTTCTCCCATCAGACTGAGATTGTAATTGAGGAAGTCTGTAAGAATGTCACGTAACCCCGTATTTATTTTGTCATAAAAGTTGGACAGTTTTCATGTGGTCTTGTATAAAATCCTTGTCAGTTTTATTATGTGATTCATATAGATCACTGGGACTCCAAATCATCTGATTTATTCACTCATTTCATTCATCAAAGATTTATTGAGCACCTAATAGATGCTCAGCACAGGATCAGGGGCTGTGGGTGAAGCTAAGAAGGATAAGACACCATCCTTGGTCTCAAAGCATCTGCCCTGTGCTTAGGGAGGGATGTGGTCAGAACAAGGAGCAATTAGGTAACCACACAATTATAACATATTATATTGTAACCATTGAAGCCATTGAAAGCATCAAACTCCCCTTCCTTGAGAACTAATAACAATATAATCCTAAATAAAACTGAAAGGGTACCTGTTAGGCACAAAGTAGAGGTTTCTTTAGGGCAGGCTGTTTAAGAATTGATGGAAATAGCTCAGATAAACTCAGCAAGTGCTTTAAAACCCTTTAGTATAAAACTCCGCTGTGAGGCACCTGAGAGAACCCGAGATGAACGTCAGGTGATAGGCTCCCAGCTCCCGTCAAGCTCCCATATACACATAGGAGCAGGCTCAAATGTTCATCTTCAGAGGGACAGGAAGGGGAGAAAGGAGGATGAGGAAGGGAGGGAAGGGCCCGCAGGGACACGGCAGGCAACCTGTCTCCAGATGCTGGCAAGGGCAGGTGGGTCCCATGTTCTCAGGATCCCCCTCGCCTAATCTTCCCAAACTGGGCCGATATCTACAAAGAGGCCCCTTGAAGCATTGCTGCCATCCTGGGCATCCGGGAGAGCCACAGGCCCAGAGCTGTCCCTACTGATTACTTAAGCTGGAGAGGACAACCACTTTCAGGTGTATCATATCACAGCCAGACTCTAGACCAGAGGATGGCTAGCTACCCAGACCCACCCAGTCCCTCATCAGTCTCAGAATAGGGACCTGAACTTTGCATTGCATTTTGGGGTCTCATTTCTTTTGTAATGATTTTCTCCAGTATTTACAACTTCGTTTGCTGCCTCTGGGCCGTGAATAGATCAGATGCAAACCTGTCTGGGCACTGGGGACTGAGCCCCTTTCTTTCTCATGTTTCATTCTGCTCATGGATCTATGAATCAAGGGACCCAATGCCAACTTCCACTGTCCAATTCCAGAAAGAAAGGATGACATGGGGAACTAACGAGGATCTGAGCTTTCCTTGCCTGAGCACCTAACTCCTAGAAAGCAGGACCAGGACCAGAAGCAACACTAGACATGAAACAAGACTGCTTGCTCTGCTGGAAATCACTGAGCTGGTGGACAGCCCCAGAGTGGGGCTACAGTAAATCCATGGACACGAGTGAATGGCAATGCCTGAGCATTCCTGACACTCTTGAAATTTCACACTCTGTGTTAACTCTGCCAGGCTGTTTTGTGTAGGGCATACCTCCCATGACATCGGCTGGTTTCCTGTGGGTATTAAGTGAGATCACATAATAAGGATGTGTGTCAGCACTTTATAAGCCCTCAGGTCTGATGGTAATGTATGGGTTAACTGCCACTGCAGCTACTATGCCATCATTACCGCTCCTCCCACTGGGGTGGAGTACACTGTCTTGTTTGAAACTGTAGGCTTCAGACTCAGACTGTCTGAGCATGAAGCACAGCATTTTGGGCTAGTTCACTAATCTAGGCTTCCTCTTCTGCAAAATGGAAGAATAAGAATAAGAATTTAATTTATAGATTGTCATAAAGTTTAAATGAGAAAACCTCACATGAAGGACAGTACCTGAAACAGACTTTCAGTACATGTTAGCTATTATTCCTCCAGTGAATAGACCTGGATGCTAACTTTTATTAGTTTCTTTTCCTTTATGCTATCTTTTCAACATACTGATTTAGCACCATTCCATAGATGGCAATAGTCTAGCTAAAGGCCACAATGAGGTATATTTAGCAATTAGATATAGCAAAAAAGATCATGTACTTCTGTAGGCTAGGGGAGGTTATCACCATAAGGATAAGTTTGTAAAGACTTGAGCAAAGCACAGTCTGTTAAAAACTTCTTTCCAACGTGTTTACCATTTGTGGGAAACCTTGATAGAGGTTTAAAATCTACATTTGCTTGTTTCCTCTCTGGCTTCACCCAGGTTACCTGTGACATAGTCCTTGCTGCGACACATCTAATAGAAGAAACTCAAGTCCCGTGTTCAAGAATTCTGTAATTCTGCAGAGGTGAGAAGCTATGAATAACTGTGAAGTAGAATTCTGCTTTCAAGAGGACAAGCCTCTGAGCGCTGGGGCAGGCCAAGGGATATCAATATTTTTTGGTCAAGAAGATAGCTATGAAGACAGTCCCCCCAGCTTCTGGCCACACCTGGTAAATTACACTCACGGGTTTATTTTTTCTCTCTTCAGAATCTTAGCGGCAAAAAAAGAAAGTTAAAAGCTCATAAGGACGAGGAAAATGGGAAAAGAGAACAGCAACTTTACATTTATGCCTATTATGTTATCTTTAGTATTTAGCTGCTCACTCTTTCGGTTGAAAGTAAAGAAACCCCATTTACACTGGATTAAAAAAAAGGAAGTTTTTTGCATCTGAAAATTCTAGAGGATATTAAGTTCCCGTGTAGTTTGATATAGGTGTTCAAGTAATGACATTAAAAATCTCCTTTTCTTTGTCTTTCAGTTCTCCTTTCCTCCAGTTGCCCTCATTCTCTGGGAGGAACTATCCACATGGTAGCTCTTGACTCTTCAATTTCTATTGTCCAAACTAGTAATTTCACTAGAAAAACATTCTCCTTTCTGTTAGTAGCGGTGAAAATGCAGTACCAGTCAGTCCTCTGATGCACTCAGCTTGTATCACGTAATCATCCGTGGGTCATTCATTATGGCTGGGGTACTGGACATTGGGAATATACTGGACCCTGGTGCTCTATGGGCCCAAGTGACCACCAGGACTTAGAGTAGGAGGGGGTAGCTCCCCTAAAGGAAATCCAGATGCCTCTAGCCAGAAGAAAAAGTAGGTTCAAAAACAACTTAAGTAGTGAAGACACATAGTAGATGCCAAATAGTATGCCAAGCATGATATGTGTTCATGTTTTCCATAAAGACAACATTACTCCCACCACAGATAAGGACACCAGTTCAGAAAGTTTGAACAACTTGCCAGGCTTTTACAATCACAGTTTGGCAGAAACCAGACTGAGGCCTATATAAAAGGAGATTTGCCCAAAAGAGAGTAGGCAATTGGGCTGATTTCCTTGAAAAGAAGGGGCTAAGCCCTGCTAGCATGGGGAAAATTCGGATGAGAGAGGGTTTGTTATTATCAGAAATAGAGATGTTTCACCCAAAAGCAAAGGGGATCATTTATCACCTAGAAAGTTCAGCATCAAGTTCTAATTTTAGAAAACTTCAAGTCTATATGATCTCTCATTTACTGGCTATGTAGATGACATGGCTGTGGGCTCTGAGGGGTGGAGTTGCCTGCCTGGCAGGATGAACTGCAGAGTGGCCAAGTCCTCTGCTTGAACCAGTGCAACGTATGTTAAAGCCAGGACACGCTTTTAACTTATAAACAGCTGTAAAATTAACATGTTTATTTGTATGTTTTCTTCATGTGATGGTTCTCCTCCTTGATTTGGTAAAGCTAATGCGTGCTTTAGTTAATCTTAATAATACAGACCACCCCTCTACTAAGTTATGGCAAAAAGTAATTGAAATGGGGTGAACAGTATTTAAATAATATCCATTTGTTGAAGGTAAAGGGAGGAATTGGTGGTCACTATATGTAGGTCACCATCTGCGCTTTGTTTCGATCCTTCAGAATCTTCTGGAAAAGGGTTTCTGCTGTTAATGCTCAAAGGACTAGAATCAAGGATTTGATTAGGTCTGGGTTTAGGAAATGTTACGTTTCCCTACCTTGAATGACGTCATGGAGAAGGTGTGACCAATGGTTGACCCAGAAGCTGGACCTGGGCAACTGGGGGCTCCTCCTCCCCACACCCCCTTATTTGAAGGTACATTCTGCCCATCATTTCCACACTAGGAGCTGTTTTCGAGGATGCAGCTTTGGGAGGGCAGCGTGTCGATGAGGCCCTCTGGACTGGGTATGTCTCTGAAGCCAGTTTAGGCCTCTGTATAAATTTTTAAGATTCTGATGGGTGGGCGTGGAGATCTACTCCTCCTGTGGACACCCAGATCAAGCCTTGCAGGTTCCCTGCTACCCCCATCTGGGAGTGGCCTGCCTCTTTCTTCTGTCTCTCCTTGCCTCTGTGTGTGGAGGCCAGTGCTGGATTTCACCTGGAGAACTCCCAAGGTTGTGAACCAACACCTACAACTGGGTTCATCAGTGTGCAAACAGTGTCCTAACATGGGTTCCCGTATTCCAAGCATGATATCTGAGAATAAGGATAAAGACAGTGGCTTTCTGGTGGCTCACTGACCCCAGCAAAGGGAGGTGGCTTTAGTTTTGTGTTAGCTCAGTTTATATTATCATGTTTGACTGAGATCGTCCTGTTACTCCCAGTAGTGCGAGGAGTGGCTGGTGCTCAGAACTCTGGTGTGCTCCTGGGGTAGTTGCCTTTCTAGAAATCACGTGGTAGCAGCCTATTCAGAAGCACATTTACTGGAGATCATTGGAATGGCCATTGGCAGAGCTTTATCTGAGCCTGGAGCATCGCAGCAATACCTGGGTATTTTTGCCAAAACAGCAAGGTCAACAAAATGGGAAGGATGGACTGTGGATAGGTACAGAGAAGGCAGTTTGGTCAAATTAATAATTACTGGGGGAAGGGAAGTTATATACTTTGAGCACTTTCTTTGATGGGCACCATATACATAGAAGTGGCTAAAAGTATCTGCTCCACAGTCATAGCTCTGCTATGGGCACGATTTGCCTGTTGATCTGGAGGGGTTTTTAAACTCCAAGGTGCATGGAAATCCTGGGAGTAAGAATCTTGTTAAAATGCAGATTATGATCCAGTAGATCAAGGCTGGATCAGTAGGAGGCTGGAGCTGAGATTCTGCATCTCTAACCAGCCCCCTGCCTCCCGCCTTGCAGATACAAGCAGTGCATGGACCACCTTTTGAACATTAAGAACTTAATTCCTCTGGGTTTTTGTTGCCTCACTTGCAAAATAGGGACATCAGGACCTTCCTCATAAGATCATTGAGGTAATTAAATAAGAATGTAAAGAACTTAGAAGAGTACCTGCCAAAGAGTAGGCACTCATTAACTAATCACCATTACCTATGAAACATGGGAGCAGTGAAAGTTCCACCATCAAGTGAGTGTGACTATCAAATGCTCCGCAAGGGGCGTGATGCATGAACAGCCTTGGTGTGGACTCCCTAGGGGCCCAGCCCTTAAGGTGTTTACTCATTTAACAACTCCTCCTTCCATGAAATAGGTACTGATACCCTGCCCTCTGGGCAGGTGTGCACACCAAGACTTAGGTCAAGAAACTTGCAGAAGACCGCGGGTTTACTAAGCTGCAGAGCTGGGGTTTAAAATCCAGGTCCTGGGGCACTGAAATTTGCGAATTTAGTAGCCAGTAATTGCTACTTTTATTAGTATCATTTTTTTAAGTCCTCATGACAAAGGTGGGGTTTTTTAATCCATTTTGTAGGAGGTGAAATTGAGTTTCATGGACTTTAGTGACTTGTCTGAAGTCAAAACATAATTTCAATCTCCTTTTCATATACAAGGCTGAGCCAGAATTTGGGTCCTGCCCTCCCTGCCACAGATCTGTCTGTTTTTCATAAGGGTCCCTGACTACAGCTGAACAGCTGTTCATTAGCCTTCTCAAAGCCCAAACAGGGATGATTGGGCGAAGCCCTCTTTTCTGCACCATGGGTCTCTGTGCCAGGTTACCAGGACGGCTATTCCATCCACCTTGAGCTCAGGTACAATGAAAAGAAAGTACGGAGTGGAAATTTGTTGTTGATTTTGGAAAAGCGTCTAACCTCTGGTATAACTAGCCTGTATTAGGAATGCAAAGGCAATGGGTTGGATGGGAAAAGGATGAACAATTCCAGAGAACTCAAAGTGATGGAGAGGAAGCCATTGAGGATATAAGTGTGAGTTTAGTTTTTCTGGGACACAGACTCTGAGAGGGAGTTGAGCACACAAGAAGATTGTTGGGAGCTGTCTTGCGAGTGGGTTTCAGCCCCGGGCAAGTTCACTGTGGATTCAGTGAGACTGAAAAATGACAATGGAACGTTCTTGGGGTAAAAGGGTTAATTACCCAGCTTTGTTCTTCTGGTGGTAGGTAGAGCACTAGAATCATGTATGCGTCTAGAAGTCTGCATGTCCACAATCCTCCTCTGTCTCTGTCTCTGCCTCTGTCTCTGGGCAGAGTGCTTTATATAATGATCAGTCAATAATAGCTTATTGCCTCCAGTGTGGAAGGAGTAGCCTAGCAGTAGGCCAATTACACCATCAAGTAGTTTAGGATCAGGTGAGGATCCTCACCATAGGAACTTCTATTTCCACCACGGGAGCCTTTAGGTCCACACCTGTGGGAGTAAAGGCAGTGTGTTTAGGCAGAGGGAAGAGTTGCACAGAGATGCAGAAGCCTAAGCTGCATGACCCTCCAGAGCTGTAGGACAGGGACTTCCCACCCATGTGACTAGTCACTGCATGCATAATGTCCCTGGGGCAGGCAGTGTGGCTGTGGGTAGGAGGATCTCTCCAGCTGAGTCATGTCTGGTCACTCAGTGGAGTCACCAGCACCCCATGTGGGGGCATGAGTGCCTCCCCCCTGAAGAGGGGCTGTGGCTCACACCACTGTAGCCCCTGCAACTCACCGAGTGCTATCAGCTCCTGAGCTTGACAGCATTAGAGGAACAGCTTTAAGTCTTGCTTTAAGAATAAAATGACCTCATAGGTAAATACAAAGGCTGCTTTGGAAACAATGCTGGCTTCATTAATGACGGAGACTAATCACTTTGGCCCAGCCCTAAAAGTTTTCAGACTCAGTTCTTGGTCAGAATGAAAAATAATGCAAAGGAGTCAAGGAGGAGTGTGCAAGACAACTTCCAACACAAAATATTTCAACCGTTTCAGCCTCTTCTGGATTTCCTATTTCCACCTTATTCTAAATGCACTTGGGCACACACACACACACACACACACACACACACACAATTAAACTTGACCTCCTTTTAGAGACATAAAAGGCTTGGTATCAACTCCAATAACTTTCACCCCAGACTATCTTTGAAAGGCTCAGTTGAATGAGTTTGACAGAAAACTTTTTGCTTGAAATTTTCCCTTTCTCAGATTACATAAATTTAAGGGGAAAGCCTGCCAAGTGCTCAGTGATGCTCTGCATGGTGGCTTCTGGCAGGGACAGTCTGTACCAGCAGCTAAATGAATGTTATCCTGAAACACTGACTTATCGTTCTTTATCACCTGCTCTGTCCCTCCTTTCCTGCACCAAGGCCTTCTAAATGACTTGGGTAGGGATAGAAAAAAAAAACAGCTTTTCTAGAACCATGCAAGACATGCATATTGATGTCAGCTACTGAGAATTCACTAGGTAGATAATATTGCAGTAATGCACACAGCTATTCAAAGCCATTGTTTGAAGCCTAAAGTGGTCAACAGGGTGTCAAGCCCCCACATTGGAGTATCTGGACCTTCAGGGCTGTGGCTGGGTGTTAGGAAGTTTCTATTAGAGCAGAATGTCTCACACGATGAACTGGGTCATATAATTCCCCAGCTACAAACCCTTCTCCTTGAGCTTAAAATGAATTCCTAGCCCCCTAGCTTGTCCTACCAAGTGCCACAGAGCCCAGGCCCTGCCTCCTTTACCTACCACATCTGGGGCCATACTTGCCCTCCTAGTGCTTCTGCCACACTCATGACACCCTTCAGGCTCCTCCAACATGACAAGGGCTTTCCAAATCCACAGCCATCACCACAGCTGCCTGGCCCGGGGTGCTCCTCCACTACTTCAGTGTATAGGGAGGCCTTCCTGACCACGACTCCCCCACTTGGAGTTCCTGTCCCCATAGCGTGTGCTTGCCTTTCCTCACTGCATGCACCTACCAGAATTTGCAACTGTTCATTTGCTTTTCCCACACTAGACTCTCCTTGTGGGATGGCAGGGACCATATCCACCTTGTCCACCACTGGAAACCCCTTGTCAGGCACAAGATAGATCCTAAGTTAGGCTTTGTCACCTGAATGAATGTTGCCTCATCCAGTGCTTAAGTCCTATGCTTTCTATTTTATAAAACACGTATTTACAGATTTTAAAGGAAGGCTTTGTACATATGGGAATATCTCAGAGATATAAGATGGATGCGATGCGTTTAAGGAGGAGGACGTTTCAGATCCTTTCCACAACTACTACCACCTTTCTCCTGTGCTCAAAGTGTTTTGCTTTAGTTGAGACACAACTCACATATAAACTATCGCACACATTTTAAATGAATTTTACATATGTGTACATCCCTGGAGATCTAGGTGGAGATGTAGAAGATTTTCAGCACCCCAGAAAGCTCCTATGCATCCCTCTTGGTCAATACCCTCCAAAAGTAATCACTATTATATTGTCTATCAATACAGGTCAGTTTTGACTGTTTCTAAACATCCTAAATGGAGCCATACCTAATATATTTTCTTTCATGTGCATGTGTTTTTTTAATTTTTTTTGCTCAGTGGTATGATTTGAGACCCTTCTGTGTTGTTATATGTCTCAGTAATTTGTGCATTTTATTGCTGTGTAATATTCCCTTACGTGAATATACCACAGTTTATTACCCATTGTACAGTTGAAGGACATTTGGGTTGTACTGAGTTAATGGGTATTATAAGCAAAACTATGGGGGATATTATTGTACAAGTACCTTGGTAGATGGGAAAACGCATATCTGCAGGTGCCTGTCCTGGAGTGAGGCATGTTTGGTCTGAGCAGATACTACCAAATGGTTTTCCAAAGTCGCGGTTCCAGTTTGCACTCCACCTTGCTCCACATTGTCGTCAGCACTATATACTTCCCCACACTTAATTTTGGCAATTCTGACAGCCAGGTATACGTCTTTGAGGTTTTTATTTGCCTTTCTCTAGCAAGAAATGATTCCGAACCCTTTTTAAAAATGTTTCTGGGCCCCTATGGGTATTACAGGTATTTGCATGTGTGTGCTTAAATTGCCTGTATATGTGAAGTGCCTGTTTAGTATTTTGACAATTAAAAAAAAATGAATTGCCTATCATTTTCTTATTGATTTGTAGGAGTTTTTTACATTTTGGGTAGGAGTTATTTAACAACTATATGTGTTGCAAATACCTTCTCCCCATCTGAGGCCTTCCTTTTCACTCTCCTAATGTAATTTGATGAACAGATGCTCTTAATTTTAATACGATACAGGTTCATCTTTTATTCTATGATAGTGCTTTTTGTGTTCTCTGTGATAAGTTTTTGCCGACTACTTTGCACCTCTCACAAAATGTTTTATACTAGAGACTAGAGCTGGGGAGATGTTAACAGAGGGTCTTAGTACACCAGAAGTGGCCCTTAGGGCCACGATGGCTGAACAGGGGGCTCTGCGTTTCCCCTTACAGAGTCTAACCGGCCCCCAGGCTTTGCCCCAATTCCTGGGCCTTCCTGAGAGGGCTGACTGCCAACGAGCTCCCCCCTCTGCTCAGTACAGGAAGAGCTCAGGCGAGACAGTCCTATGTGCTGGTAACCTCTCAGAAAGGCTATGGGCTGAATTGACACTCAAAAATACTCAACTCAGGCAGACAACACAAATTCACTGCGTGGACAAAGAGTCATTCAGTCATTCACCAGGTATATTTGAAGGCTAAGCTCTTTGAGCTGTACACGTGCACAAATGATTCAGTTGGTGGAAATCTTCCCCTTCCCCCCATGTTTAAACTTTGCAGACTTGGGAGAATGCTGAAGAGGTCTGCATAATACGCATCCCGGAAATCATGAGGCTGTCCTCTCCAGAAACACTTGAAGGAGTCCTTCCGTTTCTAACCGCTCTCCTGGGAAAAGGTCCTCTTCCCTCCTCCGAAGGCCCAACCTAAGGAAAGAATTACTTGATCCGAGACAGATTAACATTGACACTTTGCAATGAATTTCACCAAAACGAATCACTTAGGTCGTACACTCCACTGAGGTTTTTATTTGATGATTACACAGAATGGTCATTTCAACTTTTACTAAATTTTGGTTGGAAATATCTGGTGTATCTGTTTTAAAACATTTAAAAATCACTTCCGAGTATTTTCTCTTATCCAGATTTCTGTAGAATGTGCGTTCTGAAAATTCTGAGTAGCTTTAAAGTGAAATGACCCGCAGATGACTGAGAAGATTCAGCGCAAAATGTCTGCCTGCCCCCGCCCTTCGTCCTTCTCAACAGCTGAGGGCAATTCTGCTTCCACTAGAGGGCAGCATTCCTCCACTAGGAAATCTAATCCTTTTGTCAAGGAGAAACCAAAAACCTCCATAGCAAAGGAAAGTCAAAGCATTGGCTTATTATACACTCCTCAGATGTTATTTTTTAAAGGAGCTTTCGATTTTCTTATGGAAACTCAGGATTTTACGAGCAATGCTGTCCTCAGTTTCCCTGTACTGTGTCCAGTACTATATTGCTATATTCACAGTAGAACGGACTTTAATTTCTGAGTGATCAGTCTATGTTTCAAGTTGCTGACGAAACTAACATACACCTTAGTCAAAAACCACAACAATCCTTCCATAAGTTGGCTGTGTTATTGTTCTTGTGTATTTCTGAGGCTTGGGTAATGAAAGCATTTCCCTACTCCGTTGTAAATGGCATTTGCATCTCAAGTAATTCATGAATGTACGGGAGTAGATGAGGCCTGGCATATAGAGCAGAAGGTAATGGTTCTATAGGTGTATCTTCTGTAATGCACTTTGGGCTACAGAAATAGAAAATCACACATAACAAAAACAAGTTTTTGAGCAATATGGGCATTGCGTGAATAGGATTGGCATACATTATACCTTTCCCTTTTAATATGCTCAGTGGCTGCCACATTCTGGAGATTTAGCTTCATTCAAACTGTCTGCAACTGACACTTGCATCTCCACGTTATTTAAAAACGAGTGGTCTTTATAGCAAAGATGTTGGTTAATCATTTATATATTGGCATGAGAAGTCTTGTGCCCTCTCAAATTCAGCATTATCCATAATAGAGTGTAATATTATCAGATTATCTGTGTTAGCATATGAACACATTCATAAGCAATGCACATATTATGTTCTGAAGCAGCTAATGGCTGAACAATCGCTAAATAAAAAACATCCAGATTTTAAAAGCACAGCTGAAACATTTGTACAAATATACAAAGAGAAAAAACAATCGTTCAGACACCATGAAACTTTTGTAATAAATAGGTTTGTCTGAAATCGGTCTCTCTCACCCTGGACAAGCCTCCCCGGTGAGGCTGGGAAAGTTCTATACGGACGTGGTGTTCAAAATCTACTGAGGAATCTCTTTGGGGCCAAGCACAGTTTTGCCTCCAGGAACTGTAAGAGAGCTATGAAATACTGACTCAAAATAGTGAATATACCCAGACTTGTTGAGTTGGATAATGCTGATAATTTTCCTAATCTAGGTAGGACATGGCTGATGCTGACAATCCGTGAGTTAAGAGTACACCTCGAATCATGAAAATAAATGCTGGTGACCATGCATGTCCTGGGAATGTCGTGCTGCGGAGGACTGAGTGAGACCAGATAGGGGTATCTCATGCAGTCAAAGTCAAGTTTACTTATGGTCCTACTGAAGTGGCCAGGAGAAAACAACGCATACACGTCGGGACTGGGACTGAAACAGATCACAAACGACACAGGCGCTCTTTGTTACTGATGTCACTGACTTGAATCAACATGAGAGAATGAAGATACAGGCTGCACTGATGGTTTAATAAGAAAATACTACTTCTTTCCTAGGACTTTCTAAATAATGGATTATACTCGATGGATATGATATGATCAGGAAACATACCACCTTTTCCTAGCCCTTTGTCCGAGAGGCTTGATTACAAGGAAGGAATCTCAAACAACCAAACACCCAGGGATTTAAAGGCAATTATTATTATTTTTTGGACAAACGAAAAGGGAAAGAAAAAAAGCATGATAAAGAGGAGACGGATATTGTTGTGGAGGTGGAGCGGAGAGCTCAGTTGGACACAGAGGGTGGCAGGCCGGGACGCCGGGTCTGGATGATTTTTGGCTTTGGGGAAGTCTTTGGATCCTCCTCTTCCTCTATGTCACTGTCACACACGTGCACGACAACACTTGGAGTGGACTCAGTCCCTGCATGGAGCTCATACTTCTCTCCTGAAAAGCAAGAAAAATGGGGATGAGACAGGAGAGGGTTTCCAAAACAGATTCTTTGGTTGAGGTTTGCTTAGGAAGTAGGAGGGACATTTTATAGTGTCTCAGGAAGACAGGGACCTTCTCCAGGGGTGGCATGAGTATCAGAAAATGGGATGAGACTGACCTGTCATTGCATCCCCACTCTCCCACCTATCAACTGCACAACCTTTCACAGTCCACTTACCCTCTCCGAGCTTCAGCGGCCTCAACTGTGCATTTCAAAATGCTAATAACCACAGTCCTCAGGGGTCTGGCAGCTAGGTCTCAGTTTCTCTTCAGTTTCCCGTCATTGCTGCTAATTGCTGGGTAACCTTGAGCCAGTCACTTCACTTCTTCATTTTTGGATACGGTAGGCTCTAAGGTCCCTCCAGCTGCACGCTACTCATAGCAAGAGCTGCCCCAGGTTGGAATGAAGTGGGATCACCACTCGTCTGGGCTTTGCAGTGGTTCCTGGACAACTAAATGGGTGCAAGGCCTGTCAGGGTCCTTTCTGGCTGCTAGAGTCTATCATTCCTGACTGGTTCAGCTTACCATCAAATCGCTGTTAGCTGACTGGCTTCCTGTCTGTCTTTGTTTTACTTCAGGAGGTATTTATTGAGCATCTCCTATAGTCTGGCCCATTGCTAGATATAATGGCAATAAGGCACAATAAAAATATTTGTGTCTTTTCTAAGAGCATAGTCCAGAGGCAGCATGAAAACAGAAGTATCACAAAATACCATGGTAAGCATTAGGGCAGCAATGGATGTCAAGGACTATGGTGCCAAATTGTAACTCTGGGAGCAAGTAACTCTGAAAGGCTCCCCAGTGGAGGTGACAGTTGACTTGGGTCTAAAAGAAAAGTAGAAGACCTCCAGGTAGAGGGGAAAGAGGAGGGGGCTTTCTCAATCTGCAAGCTTATAATTTCTCAATTTAACTGTTAAGAGACTCATCTTAATCATCTCCCAACATCCTATCCTTCATGAATGGGAAAAATCTAAAAGCATTGTCTCCCAGGCATCTTCTTGGTCAGTGGCTCTCCATGTCTCACTAGACCAAGTTCTAATTTCTTAGACGAGGACAAAAGACTGTAAAATCTCTCACCAATCAGAACAGCCACATCTTTTCTTCCCAAGCTCACTTCTTTTATTTGGCACAGACTTACCTCTTCCAAAGAGTTCCCTGAATCCTGCCCTCCCTCCAGGACCAAAGCCAGACACCTGCCTGCCCAGGAACCTTGCCTGTTATCCTCACCCTGGAGTGGGAAGTACCCCTTCTGGATTGCCAGAGCAAGCGCTGTTGGTCCCAGAGGGAGGGCCCTGTTGGTGAGCTACCCTGCACATCTTGGTAAGCATCCATGGTGAAAACCCCAAACTCTTGTAGTTTTAGGTTCTGGGTGCTGACACTGGGGATGAAGAACACTGATAGAGCAAAGCTCTTCTCAGTGATATTGGGGAGGATGCAACATACAGAGTCAGCTATTACTATGGTTGAATTTTATTCCCCCAAAAGAAGTCGAAGCCCTTATCTCCAGTACCTTATTTGGAAATAGAGTCTTTGCAAATGATTAAGTTAAAATGAGGCCTTCCAGGCGGGCCCTATTTCAAATGGCTGGTGTCCTTATACAAGGGGCAAGCCAGGCCCCAGCAGGTGTACAGGGAGAATGCCAGGTGAAGAGTGGGATTATGTTGTCATAAACCCAAGAACTACCAGAAGCCAGGAGAGACGCCTGCAGCAGTTCCTTCCCTCGCGCCTTCGGAGGGCGCAGGGCCCTGTCGACACCTTGATCTCAGACCTACAATTCCAAATTCAAGTCAGTTTTGTCGTTTGAGCTCGTCATCAGTTTGTGGCACTGTGTTATGGCAGCCTAGCCAACGAACACAGCCATCACCTGCGAAGGGTGTTCTCTTCCTGTTAAGAGTCAGAGAAGTCTTTACTGGCCGCCCCTCGACATCCTGGTGTGGGGAGCAAAGGCTTTCCCGGGTGAGGGCAGTGAATTTGTAACAAAAACAGAGCATCGCACCTCCAGCCTTTTCCTGGTTATTGGCAGTGGCCAAGCGGGAGCCAACGAGCCAGAGCCATAGAAATAAGGCTCATAGAGACTCTATCATTTAAGTCTAGATTCGGGGACACTGTAGGTAGAGAGCATTGTGTCTGTAGGTATTAAATCTCTCATGTAAGTGAGCTGACATGGACCAGTTTGGATTCAGCAGAGTACAGTGATGGTGATGGGGACCCAGAGCAGGACACCTGTTTGACTGACCCATGCTATGCTTTGCCCTGCCTCCCCGGAGAGCAGGAATTCAGAGTTAGCACTAATCTCACTGCCCTGTAATCCACTCCAAAGTTTTGATCCTAGTACACTTATCCTTGTGGTGTACATACTGATGCTACGTACAGCTTGTTTAACTGTGTTTGTCCTGTTTCCCTTAAAGTATTTTGTCATTTTTAGCAAAATCCCAAGATAGGAGAACCACTTCAGATTTATAAGGAGAGGAATCTATGTGCTGTTGGCTTCATCTGAGAGTTGCATAAAAGGCTCTGGGGGAGGGGTGGGCACACCCGGTTGGCGGCGTCTTTGAACTGTGGTTCTCAAGTGCCTCACAGTTTGCTGGGTTGCTTGTTAAAAACAGAGTTTGCCAGTATGAGGATGCAAGGCTGCAAATTCTTACCCAGTGACATCTATGTCGGTACCCTGCGCCCCCAGGAACTTTCAATGTTTCTGCGTCCAGGTGCCCACTGCTATGCAGCTTTCTGTGACAGGAGGAGGCTGTGGTCCTGGGAGGGCACTGGCATGCATGTAATGCATTCTCTCCCTCCATTCTGCATCATAATTTTTCACTGGAAAATGACAACAGTGCAGGTGGAGGGCAGTGGAGGGAGGCATGCAGAGAGGTGCAGAGAGGAAAAGCAGCCAGGGGATCCCGTTCAGTTCCCAGCCGCTCCCAGCCACCAGTCCGCGTTCACCCTTGGCACGCTCAGGCTTGTTTCTGGGAGAACTGTGAGTCCGTCCAAGGTCCACCACAAACAGTGATGGAGTCCATTGCACCCAGAGTTTCTAAAATGTTTCTTTCCTTCAGGAATGCATGGCAATTCTGAACAAGAGACACCCTCAAACAAGAGACAGAGAAATAAATGACTTCTGAGTAATCTAATGAGGTGGTTCTTTCTGTGTGTAGGATTTCTTCCAAGTTCTCACATTTGGAGATGTGCTGCTGGAACAAACGCTAGTGGCCGCAGGGTCCTGCTCCTTGCCCGGTGGGCTGTGAAGAAGGGCTGGAGTGGTGGCAGCCCACTGTCCTCTAATGTGGAGTTGACAAAAAGGAATCTGCCGTAGCACCCCACCCAGACCAGACCCCCTGCCCCTTTTCTCATCAACAGATGAGGCAAGCAGCTAGTTCTTGTTTTAATAGTAGTAAACTATACATAAGGAAGTTAGCTCTTTGACTGAACCTGGCTTTAAAATTTGTTTGCCTTGGCTTGATAAAGGACTCTGCCTTAAAGACACTAGTTGCACGTGCTTACCAATTCAAAAGGGGATGCTTTCCTCCTAGATTAGGAGTACTGGGGCACATTCGGCGGTGGTGCCAATGCAGGGGGACACTCGGTTAGGGTGACTTTCACGTGGAGTTAACATCAGATTGCTCGGTAGTAATCTCATTGCTGTGATCCCACTGACTCTGACAGTTCCCTGTTCTATTTTTGGAAACTTTGTTACTATCAAACTACAGCACAGCTTAACAGCTGCTGAGAGCACACAAAATAAAAAGAAGTAGTTTTGGTCTTTGCTGGATTGAATTTTCTTTTTTGGGCCTTTCTTTCCCTTTGGGCTTCAGCTAATTCCTGTACCGTGAAGGCTGACGTCAATGCCATCACCCTGCACGGGCACCAACTGGGCTCAGCAGGGATGAGGAGGCCACGGCTGTGTCTGCTCAGCGGGGACGGGTCCTCCACAGTGCAGCTGAGCACCGCCAAGCAACCGCATTTCTCCTCAAAGACAAGCGGAGGCCCACCCATCACACCCACTCCTCCAGTCTGTATTCCTACTAACCTTTTCAAAATGAGATCTCTGATTTTCTTTTTCTGAGATAATGTGAATCACTTATTCATAATGTTTAATCATATCATCTTTTGTATTATTCATTAGTGATTTCATCCTGTGATGCTTTATATTCCAAACCACTGAAGTCAGGCCTTAAACTTCTTTTGGGATTGCTGCAACTTCAGGTACAAGTAAATGCTCAATAAATATGTTACAGATTTATGAAAGGCATCGGCCTTGGCCATTTAAGACATATTTGTATGCTGTCCAGTACATACTCACACATAAATTTTTATCCTAGAGCTTAACTTGTGCAAGCTTTAGTTTTTCAACTAAGCTGAAAACTCTAAAGGACAGTATTTATCCTGTTTGCAGTATGCTTTCAGGGCTATAGGACATAGGTGGTGTCAAAGAATCTTGCCATCTGCCTTAAACATAACAACAACTATGTTGTAATGCACTTATAAAATGCCAGACTCAGCTCTCGGTACTTTACACAAATTGAATAACTAATGATGGCCAGAGCCCCATGAAGTGGTTTTCATCGTGTATAGTTGACACAAGAGGAAACTGAGCTCACACCGGAAGGAATGGCAGGGCCAGGATTCAAACTCATGCCTATCTGACCTCAAAGAATGTGCTCAGAAGCACTCTCTGGTCCTGCCTCTCATGCTCCCACTGTTTTCACATTCGACAGGAGATTCTACTGATGGAGAGACTAGTTTTAACTTCTACTTTTAGTGCATTTTCATGGCAACTCATATTTTTAGTAAAGACTTGTTCTCTAGCTAAAGATGGAGCACTTAGTCCTTCTGCATCTTGCCTCTTTTTATTTGGTCAGTTGCTGGTTTTTCTCGGCCTGGTCTCCTAGACAATGAATTTTCTCAAAAGACAACACTCAATAAATTATAAAAAGAAAAGGACTATATATTATGAAGTGAGTTGATTTACATCCCTTATGGTATCTTTGAATTCTGGAAGAAGATCCTCTGTTTCCTTCTTGCTTTAGCTTTATTCTCTCTCATTAAAAGTGAATTATCAACAGGAATGTTATGTTCGCTGTGCACTGATTGTTTTGCAAAGATGGTCGTGATGTTTCCTGCCCCACATCACCCTTTGAAAACCTTGACACTCCACTGAAGACTGTTCATTCCCACTGTGCTTCCTCCCCTCAAAGCTGGACAGGCCTTTATGACAGCCTTGACTGACACAGTATGGCAGAGGTAACCCATGTGATTTCTGACTTTGGTCACAAAAACACCATGTACTTCCACCTTGCTGTCAGGAGGCTCACCCTGGATCCTTGCCTCCATATCATAAGGAAGCCCAGGCAGCCCATGAAGAGGCTCATGTGGACAGGAACCAGGGCCCCTGAGCCGCAGCCTATCTGAGCTCTCAGCCCACAGCTGCACCAGTTTGTCAGCCATGTGAGTGAACCATCTGGAACACTGATTCACCCCCAGCCTCTGGCTGAGCTGCCCCAGCAACACTGCATGGAGCAGAGACGGGCTGTTCCCCTGAGCCCTGTGTAAACAGCAGATTTGTGAGCAAAAGAAATGATTATAGTTGTTTTAAGTCCTTCATTTTGGGGTAATTTGTTATGTAGCAATTGATAAATTGATAAATTGCCATACAAGTTCTCTTTGTTCAGAAGCAAGCCAATCCACTGCAAACTGAGTTGAAATTAATTGCTTTTCCCTGCTTGAGGGCTACGTTAGAGTGGATACTTCACCAGTCCCAGTGGCTCCTTCCAAGTGGAGGGAGCCCCGTTAGCACACCACTTGGACCTCTCTCCCTGGCCACTCTCTGACTCCTCTCCAGTGGAAGAGCAGTGACAGCTGACGGGTAACTCTGGGAAAAAGAACTGTGGAGGACAGTCTGATGGTTTCCGTCTGTGACAGGGCGGGTAAAACTGCCTGGTTCTGGATTCTGCACTAGGAACCTTGTTAACTCAGCCATATTCTCAGCTTGAGCCTTTTGTGGAAAACAAAGCTGGCATTATTGATCTCATCTGTCTTACTCCTCTAACCCTCAGTGGTTTCCGAATCAAATAGGGGAAAGTAGGGGTCAGATATTATAGTCTAAGAATGGGGGATGGCTTACGAAGGCCAAGGACTTTTCCAACAGTTGAACATAGAACTGGGCTGGGCTGTGCGCTGGGCACCGAACTTTGGATTATGACCCATTATATTGGACTTCAGAGAAGAATGGAGATTCCAATAGTAAAATAATTTCAGGCTTGGCCATGTTTAAAACCACTGCAAACCCCATCGGATAAGTAACCTGGCATTTCTGGGTGTTAGTTTTATTGAAATGCTGCCTGTTGGTGAGATTGGAGACAGAGACTGAGGGAAGAGTTCAGAATGATTTGAGATGTGATTGAAAGGTGTCCACATTTAGATTTCCTTTCCTCTCAAGTGTTAGGATTAGGACTTAATCAAATTTGGCAGGGACAGGTGGGCCCTCCAGGCTGCCAAGTCCTGGGTTAGAGCTCCCTTGTTGCCTTCAGAGGCAGGGGTGCCTTGCACGGACCCTTCCTGGAACTGGGAGGGTGGGCAGGAGAGAGTGGCCCACCAGGGCCAGGGAAGGGTGAGGGGTGACTTGCACTTCCATCCCCCTACTCAGGCACTGGCTAGTATTTGAGCTCACCATGCCTTTTAACCAGCTCTCCGTCCTGGCAGGGCTAATGCTGGTTTGGTTAGGGCCAAAATTGTTCCTTAAGAGGACTGAGTTATAGAGAAAAACATCAGGAAGTTATGAAAAGGTGAACCTCCCCCCATCCAGAGTGTGCTATTTAACAGTTTTTTAAAGGTATCTACTGGCAATCTTGTCTTCTCCTATTTTTCTGAAGGGAAGGAGAAAGAATGTGTGTGGTGTGTGTGTGTGTGTGTGTGTGTGTGTGTGTGTGTGTGTGTGTGTGTGTGTGTGTGTGTGTGTCTAGGCAGGGAGAGGTATCTACCGGGTGACACTTCTCTGTTCTGTCTCCCCTCTCCTTCCCGTCTCTGCCTGCTCCATGCCAATACTTCTGACCCCTTAGGGGAAACTCCTTGTTTCTATGTCTTTGTCACATTTGAGGGTCACCTGATAAATCCTACAACATACTTTGTGTGATTCTCAAACAAAGGTGCTACCCTCCCAGTGGTATCTGGACATGTGATGAGGATTTTCTTTTTTGGTTGTCATAAGGACTGGGTTGGGGTAGATACTGGCATTTAGTGGGTTAGGCCCAAAGATGCTGAATGGACTGCAGTGTGTAGGACTGTCAGTTCCAGAATATCATAGCTTTTGCATTGAGAAACCCTGAGCTAAGAACTTAACACAGGCTTGTACATCTTAATAGGAAACACAGATATGGTTTGAAAATAACCATAAATTATTGACAATAAATTAGTTACACACACTAAGCATTTCCTATATCCACTGCTGGACATACAGATTTATGTGGATTATCTCATTTGATGCTTGCAACAATCCAATTTTACTATTGAGGAAGCTGAGGCACAGAGAGGTTAAGAAAGCTTCTTAAGGTCACACAGCTCAATGAAGGTAGAGCCCAGATTCAAACTCCCATACTGATAATCATCATGCTAAACCAGGAGAAACACCTCTCTTTATATCAGAGCTTCATTTATAGCAACAAATAAAAAAAAAAGGAGGTATTCTAGGGCAGAAGGACTTACTGGAACCTTTTCAAGTCAGAGCTATCTGGTAGCTGCCTATTAACAAGATCAATCTGGGAGTGGAGAAAGAATTTATTTTCCAAGTAGAAGTGAAGAGGGATTCAGGATTAAAAGAAATGTTTCAGGGAAGAAGAAATATCCCAGGGAGGGAAGTCCCTTGCAATGTTTTTTTGTGTTGCCTTGAGTCCGTATTTGATTTTGTTGGACTCCAGAGAAAATGCTGTAGGTAGACACGAGGGTGGGATCATTCACTGAATGCAACTCTTCCCTTTTTCCTTTGTGAGCAGCTGCTTCTGTCAAAGATTGCCCTTAAAGTCTAGGTGGCAAAGAGTATAAAGCAAATATTTCACTAGCAGTTTGGAGAACAAGCCTATGTAAAAGATGACCACCAACACCATGAGGGATATGCACACAGTTCTTAGTGGCTGGTGACACTGTTCTGTGTGCTTTGCATACCTTAACTCATGCAATGGCAGAGGAAACATCTCTCTGAGGAGGCCTTGCTAAACAGTACTGCTAGGGGCAGAAGGATCACAGCACACCCCATGAACAGTTCCTATGTGCCAGGCACTGGGCGAAGTGCTTTATTATATTAATTATTCCATCTTCATGATGACATTGCAGGTGGTCAAATAATCACCTTTAAGAATAAAAGAGGTGCAGAAGGGTGAAGTAAATAGCTCAAGGTCACCAAAACAGGCACTGGAGTCAGGACTCCAATTAAGGTCACCTGAGGCCAAAGCATGACCACCATCGTGCCTCTGATGTGTAGGAGTAAGGATAGGGTGGTGCAGAAAGACATCGGAGCTGCCCGCAGACATCCCTGCCTCGGGGGTTCTAGTATGAGTTCATGTTAGGTAAATATTACAGACATGAATCATTGGGGTTCTTCCTCCATCCTCAGTCCTGAGCCACATTAAAGTAGGAAAACAGAAGGGGTCCTTGGTAAGATGGAAGGGATGAGAGAGAGTTGGAGGTGAGGGAGAAAGAGAATAAATACTTTGTAGTTTTGTTATATCTTGTAACAATGAAAGAAAGCTTGCTTATCTTCTGGGGGTTTCCCTCTAAGACTGGCTTAGGGGATCCCTTTATCTTCCTTCCCCCCTGAGTCACGGAGGACCTAAAGCACAGGCATACCTCGATTGATTCATTGTGTTTCACAGATGTTGCATGTTTTACAGAATGGAGGTTTGTGACAGCCCTGTGTTGAGTGAGTCTATTGGTGCTATTTTTCCAACATCGTTTGCTCACTTCATGTCTCTGTCACACTTTGGTAATTCCTGGCAATATTTCAAACTTTTTCATTATTACTGTGCTTGTCATGTGATCTGTGCTCAGTGATTAGGACTCATAGAAAGCTCTGATGACGGTTAGCATTTTTTAGCAATAACACAGTTTTGATTAAAGTGTGTATGTTTTTAGAAATCATGCCATTGCACACTTAATAGACTACAGCGTAGGGTAAACCCAACTTTCATATGCCCAGGAAAACAAAAAAATTCATTTGACTCACTCTATTGTGATATTTGCTTTATTGCGGTGGTCTGGGAGTACCTGCGTATCTCCGAGGTGGGCCTGTACTTCATGGATCAACTGATGGTGTGTCTCCTTAGCAGCTGAGACAAAGAAGTGGCATCCCAGAAGGAAGGAGGGAGAGAAAGATGAAGGAAACTACAGAAAGAGAAGGGCGGGAAGATAAAGGGAGACCAGAGAAAAGGGGCTCTCAGAGGCCTGTGAGGCAGGGCTTGTCCACCTGAGTGAGAGGACAATTGCAGACATAAGGAAAGAAAGAGCTGTTTGGACCAGCCCTCTGTGTGCTTGGTCGTAGAATCATGAGGTCTTTTCTTGGACCGGTCATCCTGATCTGCCTTGCCCAGGTCAGGGGCCTGGCTAAGGGAATAGCTAGAGGGGTGTGTGTGCTTGTGTGTGCACACATACACACGGCCATATTTTAGTCATGCATCTTTCCTATTTTTCTACAATGTGCATATTTTCCCTGTGAAATAAGAAAACATGAGGTGTTGTATATTGACATTCAGTAGTGATTGGAGATAACTGTGGAATAGATGGTGAGAAGAAAAGCCCCTTTAAGATGTTTTTCCTGGGAAAATTCTTCGAAAGGAGATGGAAAACTACAAGCATCTAAGATCACAAACCTTCCTCCCGCGGGTGGGGAATGACAGGTAGAGACTGCACTAGCTGGGACACTGGAAACTGCCTGTTTTATTTGCCTTTCCTATCCATGGTCAGAAAAGAACAACTGCGGAGCAAGAACTGAGGCTTGGATGACATCACCCCACATGCCCCCACTACATAGGTGTTCATCTGTATCTCAGGAATGGCATTTTCTCTACCAGTGCATCAATAAGCCCGGAAGAGATGATGTTTTTTCCTTAGAAGTTACATGAGTTACTGAAACGTATTTTCCATTCGGGAGTAACAACATAGACGAAGCAGCAAACCAGCAAAATTGCTTTACTATGGCATGTTTTGATGGAGAAGGACATGGAAAAAAATCTAAATATAGCAGAGGTACGCAACTCGAAACTCAAGCACCATTTTAAGTCTCCTCTGCAGTTAACTAAAATTGATCTCCCTAACAAGAGCTAAAAATAGCAAGAGGGAAAAAGGGAACAGACAATGACTTTTCATCTCGCTCCCTGCAGACATTTTCAGTGACAATGAACATGACCTTCCAGAGCCATCCTAGAGAGCTGAAAAAAGTCTGACATTTCACATACCACCTCTGTGTACCACCCATTTACTATATAGCCTACATCTCTATTTTGCCATTTTAGTATAGATGGCAAAAATAGATAAGCCTGGTATAATAAGCTGTTTTGCTGGGCTGGGTTTTTGTTTTTCCTATTTTCCTTTACATCCCAAAAGAACCTAGCACTATATGCTTTCTGGACTCAGAAGCAATAGGCACTATAACATACACCAAAATAAATACTCAATTCGCTGTCCACCTGGTCAAAGCCCATCTTATTTTGTCGAGGTCATTGATAAATGATGGGCTTCTCTAAACTCACCAGGGGGACCAGTGGAAGTGTAGAAATCCCTTAGATTTCTGCCTGTTATATAGAGACAATGACTGTCCTTTAACCGGAGCAGAGGAAGGCAAATGCTGATCCATGTGTCCCACCTGCCGAGAGACAAAAAAGCACTGAAGTGGCCTTCAAGAGCCCACGCGGGGTGTGGCTTAGGAGCTGCCGAGAAGCAGAGAATCGAAAGGTGGAGGGATGAAACAGACAAGCTGTTTGGCATATTTAATACTTGCTCTGACAACAATCTTGAATTTCACTGGGAGAAACTAATTTTACTATTCAAGAGATTGCCCTGGTTCCTTAACCTTTCCATTCCCCAGGGCGAGGGTGCGGGCTCGATCAGTCTGTTCTGCTTCTTGCCACCAGCAGAGGGACATATTTCAACCTACCAGCTGTGCAGTCACCTTGGGCGAGTTACTTAACCACTCTGGGCCTGACAGTCCCCAACTGTGCAAAAGAGAAGAACGAGCACACCCGTCTCACAGAGTGGCTGTGAGCGTTAAAGACGACATATAAGGTGTTCCGAACAATGCCTGAGCACAGTAAGCCCTGGATATAACTTTCTGTTTAAAATGCTTTTGCTAATTTGTCTCTTTTACCTACTTCCTGGATAAAAAACAGAACATACAGTCATGGGGACAAGACTAAGTATGTTTGAAATTGTGCCTCTCCTATTTCCCAGAATATAACCTAGTTCTCCCTGTAATAAACAGAAAGTGAAAGATGCCTCCCTGGGGGTCATGTGGCCCCCATGTCACAGTGTAACATCCTGTTAAGCATTTCAAAGGAAACCCACAGGCTCGCGTTTGATCATGGTTCTGTTGTAATGGTGCAAGTCTCTCCATGTTTGTTTCGAGAACATTCTCGAGAAGCTCCAGGGAGCATGAGCTGTCTCTCTCTGGAAGAGGGTCACCAGTGTTTATATCTCAAACATCAGGGGTGCTGTTTTGCCCCTACTTGTGTGAGCCAAGGCCTATGTCCACGCTTTCCCAGTTGTCCTCCTTGAAAGGGCCTTCCTATGGTACACCACTGCTTTCCGGGGGCAGCTAGCCATGGCGAAGGTCCGCAAGTGCGCAGGTGTGACGAAGGGATCCTCTGTCTGAGCGCCAGCTGGTCCTGGCTCCCTGCTCCCCGATGCCCTTTCTCTGGGCTTCCTTTTTCTCAGCATCTCTTCTCAGTCACTCAGCAATACCAATTTATCACTGTTAGGCTCTCCTCCACAGCGAAACTCATTTCCTTTGATCATCTGAGCTGCTCTTCTCTGCTCTCATTCTTATTTGTTCCTGTACTCCTGGAGCTGAGGTAGTCATCCCTTGACATGGAATGAGTTATAATTTGTTACTGAAACGATTCTGCCAAAGGATTAAAAATGAATTTAATGAAATCTTTTTTTTTTTTGCAAATGGAAATGCTAGAAGTGCTCTTGCTGGAGGAAAACATTAATTTAGTACTGCCTGACTCAGTGTGGCTGAAGCCATGAGAAAGCAATCATTTGACAGCGAAGGAATTACCTCCTGGCAGGCTAGTAGCTCTGATCTCTTCAGTCATTCATTCACTCATTTATTGATTCAATAGTTATTGAGTGTTTACTATGTGCAAGATACTAATAGGCGCTGGGAATACCTAAATGAGTAAAACACGCTTTTTCCCCTCAAAAAGTAGGGAAGATAACAGTAAGTTAAACAATAGAAAATTACCCTAAGGACAAGTGAGCTTTGGTACAAAGTACCACGAGGGGACAGAAGGAGCAACTCCTTGTCTTGGTACCTTTTTGGGGATGAGTCAGAGATCTGCGGGGGAGAGTGCAGCGTGTGGCCCTGCCCCCTCATACTGGCCGCAGAAACAGCCAGCAGGGACCCAGGCATCTAATATAACCTGTGACATTTTCAATACAATTGTTGGATACAAATCATTCATCTGTGTGAGATGAAGACGCTTCAAGGACACAGGAAGAGACAAATGGATAACTAAATGAGAGCCTCAAACTGCTGACATGGAATGGAGAGAAAGATATCCCACAGAATATATCCAACTTGGAGCTATTACCTGGGGCCCAATATCCGTCATCCTTAAAAAGCCCCTTCATATTCGCTCTTGCACACAGAGGCTTTCACTTGCGGACTTACAAGAGCCTAGGCTAGGCCCCTGGAAGTTACAGTGGTGTGAGAGAGAACTGCCAGCTCACGGATAGGATCACCATTCTGCCTTTGTCAGAGCGGAGCGGGCCTGAAGTTGGCCACGGCAGCCGCATCCCTAATAGAAGGCCACTGGATCTGGCCAGGTGCCGGGGTCGGAAGAGCTGGTTTTGACACTTGCCTCTGCTACTACGAGCTGTGTCATCTTGGGCAAGTCCGCTCACCTCGCCACAGCTCAGGGTTCTGATCTGTAAAACGGGATTAGTAAGAGTTCCCATCTCTGTGCTTGCTTCCCAGCAGGGCACTTCAAAAATGTTCAACAGTATATTTACTTGGTAAGGGGAATTGAAGCTCATAGATTAGCAGTGCAATTAAGGTAAAAGGCACATATTTTAACACTGTTGGTAAGTCTTCCACAACTCTCAAAAGGACCCCCTGTCTCTCTCTGTCTCTTTAAGATCATTTCGTTCTCCCTCCCTCCCTCCCCTGAGCCAGGCTTTGTTAGCATCCCTTCTGAGGCCTAATTCCCACTCCATCTGTCCCCTCTGCCTCCACAGTCCCTGGCCACACTTGTCTCTGGCAGTGCCTTCCAGCCCTGAGGACTCAGCTCCATTAGCCAGTGAGGGTGGCTGAGACCTGGCCTTATTCTGTCTTTGCATCAAATTTTGTGAGCGTTAACTATAAATGAATTTTCTTTCCTGTTCTGGGCAAAAAATGATTTGAATTTACTAGATTACTGGCTTTAAATGAGTCAACCAGAGGCCAGCTGGGATCTGACAGTCAGAAAGTCTGACTCGGCCTGGGCCTCCTGTATAAATAGTGCTGTAGTGAGAGCACCGTGCTGGACGCTCCATCCCCATCACTGGCAAGTCACTTTGCCCCTCTCTGGGCTGCTCAGTTTCCCCTCCTGTCAAATGCACATTGGCTGTGATTCCTAGGTCTTCTAGCCAAAAGTGTAGTGATACTATTAAAAGCTCCATTTGCTGACATTCGAAACAACTGCACAAGGTGTTCAAATGTGTTCTTGATAATATCTGTGCCCAGAGTCAAACTGGCAGCTTTAAGGACCTTTGCTCTAATTGGTCCACTTGTGGGGGTGCCTGCTGGCTCCTGAAGCCCTGTGGGAAATGGCTTCACAAGGTTGGACTTGCGCAGACTGGGCTTATTTTATACCCTCTACATTCACACCTATCACAGACATGGCTCTTTGGGGATAAGGACTGCATAAGCTCAGGATTCCTGTATGTGAACTAGATTTTCAAGGAAATCACATTCCACAAATATCTCCTGTATTATATTGCTTCTTTCATCAGCCCATCTTACTTAGACACCTACTGCTTCTCACAATGGCTCTTTGAGGATAAAACTGATGGCTATTTTAAAGGCCCCAAAAACTCAGGGACTGGATGGTGATTACAAAGAAGCCCCCAGGCACCTGCTCTTGGGGGGGCTATAATCTAACCTGCAGGCCAGGTACGGGACAGCCAGTCATTCTCTTCCTGGGAGTGCTTATTAATCAAACCAGCCTCACCCTGACTGAGGACCCAGTAGGGTGCCAGCTCTTCCTGGTTGACCTGGGAATTTCCGAGTTTCAGCACTGAAAATTCCCAGGAATCCCTCAGTCCTGGCTGAACCAGTGGGTCACCCTAATACCCAGGGTTCCCAAATTTCAGTGTCTTCAAGAATGAACACATGCAATGATTAAAACTGCAGATTTCTGGGGTGGGTGATTCTGGTCTAATTGTTTTCCTGACCACACTAAGAAATCCTGGTAAGAGCTTATTATAAGTTTATCATCCCTGATAAACTTTCGGCATTTGGCTACAAGGGATCTTGAACTCATCTGCAGATCGGAATCACCTGGGATGCTTTAAAAAAAATACTGATGCTTGGACTTGACCCAAATCAATTAAACTAAACTCTCTTGGGGTGCAGTCTGGGCACTGGATTAGGATTTTAAAGAACCCCTTTCACCCTGGGTAGATAGAGAAGACACAGTGGCCATTATTTACCTTTGAATCTGCGGTGCCTAAAACCTCAGCTGCCACCTGGTTTTATCCCCTCCACTTTCTACCATTTCCCCTAATACGGGAAAATGCTTAGGAGTGCAAGGTGGCAACAACTTCTGGCACTGAGGATAAAACAAAGAAAGTGTGGACAAGTGCAAAGGAGACATGTACAAAATGTTAATTTAACGGTAGCTTTGATTATAATGGCAAGACACTGGAAACAACCTAAATGTCTATCAGTGGGAGTGCGGACAAGTAAAGCATGATGGTACCTTCATCCAGTGGGACACCATAATGCAGTGAAAACTGGAGGGCCCGAGGCACATACACCAACACTGGGACAAAGTGACCATAGATTTTTCTAAAGTTGGAGGCTACTGGGATTGGCTTCTTGGGGGCTTAAGAGGTTTCCCTCTGGCAGGCAGACTGTCTTTTCTACAGCAGGTTCCTGGACACGCTTATGGTGGCAGGAACAGTGTTACACAGCACAGAAACCTCATGCCAGTTGGTGGAGCTCCTGCATCCTGTTCTGAGGAAGCAACATTCTTGTGGTATTGATAGAAATCCCATAAGAATTGGGGAGCTCTTTCCAGGCTTAAAATATCTGCATTGTAATCTAGAGACCACAGGGACAGACATCTTAGTACTGGTCCCTGAATTGCTTTTAAACAGGTACAAAGTCTGGTGCTGCATTCTCATCCCCCAGCCCTCTTGTCGTCCACATCAAGCAATGAATCCATTAGAAAGGCAGGTGTTCCCGTGAACCCAGCATTTCAGGGTTGTTAATCTTGTTTGTCTTTTCTAGGTCTCTGACAAACGTTTATTTCTGGAAAGGGCTGCAGAGCTTACCTGGTCCTAGTTTGGCCACGGCATACAGGAGGTCATAGTTAAGGACCGGCGTGGCGTCACTGACGGGCTGCCAGCCAACAGGAGGAGAGGCAGGGGGTGAGATGAGAAACTGTTTGGCAGGCTGTGGTGGAGCCAAATGCAGTTTGTCTCCGTCTGTCTCTGGAGTCTGAACCTTTCCAAAAGAGCAGAAACGAAGACACACCGTTTATCATGGCCTCAGGTGGGCCATGTGAGCACACTAAGATGCAGAGGCTCACTTTTAGCCTGTGACAGATGATGGACCAGGCTATGATATTAATTACTACTTACCATACACCATGTGCTTAATTGTCTTATTTTATACTTTAAATAGTGGATCTCAACTTTCAGCATGCTTCAGAATTAGCTGGGAAGTTTACTAAAGCACAGAATGCTGAGCTCCACTCCTGGAGTTCCTGACTCAGCAGATCTGTGGTGGGGCCCGAGAATATACATTGTTAATAAAGTTCCCAGGTGACGCTGACTGTTGGTCCCCAGACCCCTCCCTCCTTTCTTTCCTTTCTCTCTCTCTCTCTCTTTCTTTTAATTGAGGTGATACATAATATGGAATTAACCAATATAATAATCAGTGGTATTTAGTACAGTCCCAATGTTGTGCATTGTTTGATGGTGGTACTTCTATCTAGATCCAAAGCGTTTTCTTTTTTTTGATTGATTTATTTTTTAAATTAATTAATTAATTTATTTATTTATAATTTATTTTGGTATCATTAATCTACAATTACATGTGCAATATTATGGTTATTGAACTACCCCTTCATCAGGTCCCCCCCACCAACCCCATTACAATCACTGTCCATCAGCCCAAAGCATTTTCATCACCCCAAAGGAAACTCTGTAACCATTAAACAGTTACTACCTTTTCTGTCCCCCATCAGACCCTGTCAACTATCAGTGTGCTTTCTGTCTCTATAGAACTATCTATTCTGGACATTTCATATGAATGGAATCAGAATATGTGACTATTTGTATCTAGTTTCTTTCATGTAACATAACATTCTCAGGGTTCATCCATGTTGTAGCATGCAGCAATACTTCATTATTTCTTATGGTAGAATAATATTCCACTGAATGGATAGATCAGCATTTATCTGTTTATCTACTTGGACAGATGGACATTTGGGTTGTTTCTACTTTTAGCTATTTTGAATATGTAGTTATGAACATATGTGTACATGTATTTGTTTGAGACCTAGTTTCAATTCTTTTAGATATTTACCTAGGAGTGGAATTGCTGGGTCAGGTGGTTACTCTATGTTTAGCTTTTTAAGGAAACAAGTGGGGTTTTAATACAGGTGGAAACTGAAATACATTATTGCTGACTATAAGTATGATGTTGTACAGAAGATCTCTGGAGCTTATTCATCTCATTTGATGAATTTTATCCCTGCTGATTAGCAGATCCTCATTTTCTCTTCCTCCTAATCCCTGGTAACCATCATTTCCACTCTTTGGTTCTATTGATTTGACTATTTTAGACACCTCATATAAATGGAACCATGCTATAAATGGAATTATAATGGAAAGACAATATTTATCTTTCTGTGACTGGTTTATTTCACTTAGCATAATGCCCTCAATGTTCATCAATATTGTCACAGCTTGCAGACTGTTCATACTATTAAAAATGATCTACAGACTCAATGTGATCAACATCTCAATAACATCTTTTTTTAAGAGAAACAGAAAATAATTCTAAAATTCATATAGAGAAAAGAGGTTCAAGATGGTGGCATGAATAGGGCAGCAGAAATCTCCTCCCAAACCATATATATTTTTGCAAATACAATAAATACAGCTACTCCTAAAAGAGAGACCAGAAGATACAGTACAACAGCCAGGCTACAGCTACATCTGCAAGAACACAGCATCTCACAAAAAGGGTAAGATACAAAGCCGTGACCCGGCGGGACCCAAACACTCCCCCCACCCCAACTCACTGGCAGGAGGAAAAGAATCAGAGTGAGGAGGGAGTGGAAGCACAGGACTGCTAAATAACCAGCCCTAGTAATCTGCACCAGGAGCATGGACACACATTGCATGGTGTACTGGATATTACAGAAACGGAAAAGTAAAATCCAAGATGGAGAGTGTGAGTGGGTCCCCACAGCCGGCTTCCCTGGGACAAAAGGAAAGTGGGCACTTTTTAAAAGTCTTAAGGGGACAAGGGCTTAACAGCTGGACAAAATCGTTCTGGCACACTCAGCCCAGCAGGCTGGGAATCTTAAGGAACTCCAGGTGCCCTAACACCCTGGGGGGTAACCCAGCCCCGAAGCCTCTCAGAGCAATAAGCAGCCTGCCGTTCATTCCCCTCAGCTGGCGCTGCAAGCAAATCGGCTGACCCGCCACAGCTGCGGAGCATCCAGGGAACAGCCCCACTCACAGCAACCACACAGAGTCTCCTCCCAGCGCGCAGCTACCAGGACAGACACAGAGGCTGCCGCTGGCGTGCAGCTGCCCAGCACAGACAGAGGAACCTGGAGCAAGGTCTGGAAGGCACGAAGGGGTGCCACTCTCACAAGAGAACACACCCGGTGCGGCTGCAACCCCCCGCAGGCCTCTAGGCTCTCCCGAGGGCCACCCTACCCACAGCAGCTCAGGAGATTATCCCAGAGACTGCTCCCTGTGGGCGGGTAACCGACACAGGCAGAGGAAACGGGCAAGGTGATCAGCAAGCAGGAAGGGACGTTGTTCTCCCAGCTGACACACGCGCCACCTGCTTGTGACCATTCTATCACCATGAAAAGGCAGAAGAATCTGGTCTAGTCAAAAATCACTCAGACAACCCCAGAGAGAGGGCCTGCTGAGATAGATATAACCAATTCCTGAAAAAGAATTTAAAATAAAAGTCATAACCATGCTGATGGACCTGCAAAAAAAATATGCAAGAGCTAAGGGATGAAGTCTGGAGGGATATAACAGAAATGAAACAATCAATAGAAGGTCTGAAGAGCAGACTGGACAAGGTGTAAGAGACTGTTAATGGCATAGAAATCAGAGAACAGGAATACAGAGAAGCTGAGGCAGAGAGAGATAAAAGGATCTCTAGGAATGAAAGAATATTAAGAGAACTGTGTGACCAATCCAAATGGAACAATATTCGCATTATAGGAGTACCAGAGGAAGAAGAGAGAAAAAAAGGGATAGAAAGTGTCTTTGAAGAAATAATTGCTGAAAAGTTCCCCAAGCTGGGGAAGGAAATAGTCTCTCAGGCCATGGAAGCCCACAGATCTCCCAACACAAGGGACCCAAGGAGGACAACACAAAGCCATATAATAATTAAAATGGCAAAGATCAAAGACAAGGACAGAGTATTAAAGGCAGCCAGAGAGAGAAAAAAGATGATCTACAAAGGAAAACCCATCAGGCTATCATCAGACGTCTCAACAGAAACCTTACAGGCCAGAAGAGAATGGCATGATATATTTAATGCAATGAAACAGAAGGGCCTTGAACCAAGAATACTGTATACAGCACGATTATCATTTAAAATTGAAGGAGGGATTAAACAATTCCCAGACAAGCAAAAGTTGAGGGAATTTGCCTCCCATAAACCACCTCTACAGGATATTTTAAAGGGACTGCTCTAGATGGAAGTACTCCTAAAGCTAAATATATGTCACCAGAGAAAATAAGATTAAAGCAAAGAAAGCAGACCAACCAAATACTAACTAAAGGCAAAAAATAAAATTAACTATCCACAAAAGCAGTCAAAGGAAACACAAAAGAGTAGAGAATAAAATTCCTAACATATACAGAATGGAGGAGGAAGAATAAGAAGGGAGAGAAATAAAGAAACATCAGACTGTGTTTACAATAACTTAATAAAAGAGTTAAGTTAGACAGTTAGATAATAAAGAAGCTACCCTTGAACCTTTGGTAACCACGAATCCAAAGCCTGCAATGGCAATAAGTACTTATTATTGATAATCATCCTAAATGTAAATGGACTGAATGCACCAATCAAAAGACACAGAGTAACAGAATGGGTAAAAAAGCAAGACCCATCTATATGCTGCTTACAAAAGACTCACCTCAAACCCAAAGACATACACAGACTAAAAGTGAAGGGATGGAAAAAGATATTTCATGCAAACAATAGGGAGAAAAAAGCAGGTTTTGCAGTACTTGTATCAGGCAAAATAGACTTCAAAACAAAGAAAATAACAAGAGATAAAGAAGGACATTACATAATGATAAAGGGGTCAGTCCAACAAGAAGATACAACCATTATAAATATATATACACCCAACACAGGAGCACCGACATATGTGAAACAAATACTAACAGAATTAAAGGAGGAAATAGAATGCAATGCACTCATTCTAGGAGACATCAACACACCACTCACTCAAAAGGATAGATCAATGAGACAGAAAATAAGTAAGGACACAGAGGCACTGAACGACACACTAAAACAGATGGACCTAACAGACATCTACAGAACTCTACACCCAAAAGCAGCAGGATACACATTCTTCTCAAGTGCACATGGAACATTTTCCAGGATAGACCACATACTAAGCCACAAAAAGAGCCTCAGTAAATTCAGAAATATTGAAATTCTACCAACCAACTTCTCAGATCACAAAGGTATAAAACTAGAAATAAATTGTACAAAGAAAACAAAAAGGCTCACAAACACATGAAGGCTTAACAACATGCTCCTAAATAATGGATCAATGACCAAATTAAAACAGAGAGCAAGCAATATATGGAGACAAATGACAACAACAGCACAAAAACCAAGCTTCTGTGGGGCGCAGCGAAGGCAGTTCTAAGAGGAAAGTATATAGCAATCCAGGCCTATTTAAAGAAGGAAAAACAATCCCAAATGAATAATCTAAAGTCACAATTATTGAAATTGGAAAAAGAAGAACAAATGAGGCCCAAAGTCAGCAGAAGGAAGGACATAATAAAGATCACAGAAGAAATAAATAAAATAGAGAAAATAAAACAATAGAAAAAAATCAATGAAACCAAGAGCTGGTTCCTTGAGAAAAAAAAAAAAAAGAAAAACCCCTAGCCAAACTTATTAAGAGAAAAAGAGAATATACACACATAAACAGAATCAGAAATGGGAAAGGAAAAATCACTGTGGACCCCACAGAAATACAAGAATTATTAGAAAATACTATCAAAATCTATATGCTAATAAACTGGATAACCTAGAAGAAATGGACAACTTCCTAGAAAAATACAACCTTCCAAGACTGACCAAGGAAGAAACAGAAAATCTAAACAGACCAATTACCAGCAGTGAAATTGAATCAGTAATCAAAAAACTACCCAAGAACAAAACCCCAGGCCAGATGGATTCACTGCTGAATTTTATCAGACATATAGAGAAGACATAATACCCATTCTCCTTAAAGTTTTCCAAAAAATAGAAGAGGAGAGAATACTTCCAAACTCATTCTATGAAGCCAGCATCACTCTAATACCAAAACCAGGCAAAGACCCCACCAAAAAAGAAAATTACAGACCAATATCCCTGATGAACATAGATGCAAAAATACTCAACAAAATATTAGCAAACCGAATTCAAAAATACATCAAGAGGATCATACACCATGATCAAGTGGGATTCATCTCAGAGATGCAAGGATGGTACAACATTCGAAAATCCATCAACATCATCCACCACATCAACAAAAAGAAGAACAGAGACCACATGATCATCTCCATAGATGCTGAAAAAGCATTTGACAAAATTCAACATCCATTCATGATAAAAACTCTCAACAAAATGGGTATAGAGGGCAAGTACCTCAACGTCATAAAGGCCATATATGACAAATCCACAGCCAACATCATACTTAACAGCGAGAAGCTGAAAGCTTTTCATCTAAGATCAGGAACAAGACAGGGATGCCCACTTTCCCCACTGTTGTTCAACATAGTACTGGAGGTCCTAGCCATGGCAATCAGACAAAACAAAGACATACAAGGCATCCAGACTGGTAAAGAAGAAGTCAAATTGTCACTATTTGCAGATGACATGATATTGTACATAAAAAACCCTAAAGAATCCACTCCAAAACTACTAGAACTAATATCTGAATTCAGCAAAGTTGAAGGATACAAAATTAATACACAGAAATCTGTTTCTTTCCTGTACAGTAACGATGAACTAGCAGAAAGAGAAATCAGGAAAACAATTCCATTCACAATCCCATCCAAAAGAATAAAATACCTAGAAATAAACCTAACCAAAGAAGTGAAAGACCTATACCCTGAAAACTACAAGACACTCTTAAGAGAAATTAAAGAGGACACTAACAAATGGAAACTCATCCCATGCTCTTGTCTAGGAAGAATTAATATTGTCAAAATGGCCATTCTGGCTAAAGCAATCTACAGATTCAATGCAATTCCTATCAAAATACCAACAGCATTCTTCAACGAACTGGAACAAATAGTTGTAAAATTCATATGGAACCACAAAAGACCCTGAATAGCCAAAACAATTCTGAGAAGGAGGGAATAAAGCAGGGGGTATCTCGCTTCCCAACTTCAAGCTCTACTACAAAGGTACAGTAATCAAGATAATTTGGTACTGGCACAAGAACAGACCCATAGACCAATGGAACAGACTAAAGAGTCCAAATATTAACCCAAACATATATGGTCAATTAATATACAATAAGGGAGCCATGGATATACAATGGGGAAATGACAGCCTCTTCAAAAGCTGGTGTTGGAAAAACTGGATAGCTACATGTAAGAGAATGAAACTGGATCATTGTCTAACCCTATACACAAAAGTAAACTCGAAATGGATCAAAGACCTGAATGTAAGTCATGAAACATAAAGCTCTTAGAAAAAAACATAGGCAAAAATCTCATGGACATAAACTTGAGCAACTTCCTCATGAACATATCTCCCTGGGTGAGGGAAACAAAAGCAAAAATGAACAAGGGGGACTATATCAAGCTGAAAAGCTTCTGTACAACAAAGTACACCATCAATAGAACAAAAATGACATATATGATAAAGGGTTGACATCCAAATATATAAAGAGCTCATGCACCTCAACAAACAAAAAACAAATAACCCGATTAAAAAATGGGCAGAGGATCTGAACAGACACTTCTCCAAAGAAGAAATTCAGATGGCCAATAGGCACATGCATGAAAAGATGCTCCACATCGCTAATCATCAGAGAAATGAAAATTAAAACCACAATGAGATATCACCTCACACCAGGAAGGATTAGCAAACATAATGTGTGTGTGTGGGCACAGGGAGGGCTGTACAACACAGAGAAGACAAGTAGTGATTCTATAGCATCTTACTACACTGATGGACAGTGACTGTAATGTGGTATACGGTGGGGACTTGATGATGGGGGGAGTCCAGTAAACATAATGTTGCTCATGTAATTATAGATTAATGATACCAAAAAAAAAATTCATATAGAACCACAAAATGCCACAGATAGCCAAATCCATCTTGAGAAAGAAGGGCATCACACTTCCTAATGTAAAAATATGTTATAAAGCTACAGTAATCAAACTAGTATGGTATTGGTATCAAGACAGACGTATAGACCAATGGAACAGAACAGAGTGCTTAGAAATAAATCTACACATACAGGATGAACTGATCTTCAGTAAGGATGTCCAGAATACACAACCTTCGAAGATAAGATAGTCTATTCAATAAATGGTGTTGGGAAAACTGGGTATTCATATTCAAAACAATAAAATCGGACCCTTATCTTATACCATACATAAAAATCAACTCAAATTGGATTATAGACTTAAAACATAAGACCTGAAACTACAAAACTCCTAGAAGAAAATATAGGGGTAAGCTTCATGACATTGACTTTGGCAATGATTTAATGGATATGACACCAAGAGTACAGGCAACAAAAATAAAAATAAACAAATGGGAGTACATCTAACTATGTTTTCTGTACAGGAAATGAAACTACCAACAGAGTGAAAAGGCAATCCTATGGAATGGAAAAACATATTTGTAAACCATATATAGGATAAAAGGTTAATTTCCATAATATGTTAGGAACTCCTACAACTCAATAGTAAAAAGCAACAAACAAACTAATAACTCAGTTAAGAAGTGGGCTAAGAACTCGAATAGACATTTCTCCAAAGAAGACATACAAATAAATGGTCAACAGGCATTTGAAAAAATGCTCAGGTGACTAATTACCAGGGCAGTGCAAACAAAAACCACAATGAGAAATCATCTCACACCTGTCAGATGGCTATTATCAAAACAAAACAAAATAAGAGACAACAAGAGTTGGCAAGGATATGGGAAAATTGGAACCCTTGTTCTCTGTTGGTGGGAATGCATAATGGTGCAGCTGCTATGGAAGTTTCTCAAAAAATTAAAAATCAAACCACCATATAATCAGCAATTCCACTTCTGGATATTTATTGAAAATAATTTAAATCAGGCTCTTGAAGAGATATTAGCACTCCTGTGTTCACTGCAGCACTATTCACGATAGTCAAGATGTGGAAACAATCTAAATATTCATTGACAGATGAATGGATGATGAAAATGTGGGATATACATACAATGGAATACTATTCAGCCTTGAAAAGAAGCAAAGTCTATGTTCTTTTCACTATGCTATCTTTGTAGAGCCCAAAGGTAGAAACAATGCTTATTGACCAGTAAGAGATGGATCAAGGTATCTAATGAGGAAATGAGGACACTGAGGGAACATTATGAACACTGAGTTTGTATTACTGTGGACTTCATGAGCACAGCTAAGAATCGCCTGTTCCTCTTTGGCACAGCCAGAATTTATGTCTGGATGAAATAAAACAAACTTGATTTCCATATGTTTGTAAACTTTCCTCATGAATATGAATATTGGAAAGGGATACAGTCCATTAAAACTGTCATACAACTTAAGTTTTAATTATAACCCTACCAGGAAAGTTAGGAGTAGCTGTGACCAGAGCATTATTATTACAACTACTAGCTGGCATTTATTGTGCATTTACCAAATGCTAGGCACTTTAACATACAATAATTCATTTAATCCTCATAACAACAGTATGGGGTATATCATCATATGTCATCATCCCCATTTTATAGATGATGAAACTGACACCCAGTGAGGTTGTGTAGCTTACAGGTTAGAACCAGGCTGTCAGTCCTCAGAGTCTCTTTCTAAGCCTCTGTGCTGTCCCTGCCTGGAAATCATGATATAGGCTTATTTCTCCATGAACTAATTATAGACCACAAAACAATGTGAAAGTAGAATGGCTCCATTTGCATTTTAAAAAGGCAAAAAATAATGTAGGAATTACCTTAGGTATTTAAAAATGAACTTTCATAGGAATTACCTTACCTGTGCAAAGTAGAGTTTTAATTTTTTCCCTCTGAACTGAGTCTCATGAAGCTCTATCCTGGCTCGGGCTGCAGATTTGGGATTGCTGAAGTTTATTCGGACACGTCTGAAACTCTTAAATAGCTGGAACGTCACACAGTCATCATAATTCCGGAATAGACCCTCAAATTTTTCCTGATGAAAACAAACACAGGAAAATCCATTGATCATATGTCTTGCATGATGCCCAATCTGATGAAAACAATTAAAAGAATAAATCAAGGGGCTATTCCTAACATATAATTAAAACACAACGCTGGGAATGTAGTTTTTTCACCTGTTGGTCTGTTACCATATGCTAACCATGCTGGTGGATTCAGTCGAAGGATTCATAACCTGGGTCCAGGGGTCCATAGAGGGTCAGTAATGGGGTTGGAAGTGCATTAAAAACCTGAAAATTATGCAAAATGTTGAGTAAGTTTCTGTGTGTATGTGTTTTTTTTTCTCTGTGGAGAAGGATCAGAGCTGTCATAAGGTTCTCAAAGGAGTCCGTTATCTCCAAAATATTACTGCTATTGAGTAAAGATTTTGGTAGACATTATTAATGATTATCAATCTGGTGGCACTATTCTTGCCTAAAGCTATTGTGGCCCACACTACCCAAACTCTTCCAGTCAAACAGTCCATGTGATCAGTCCTGGCCAATGAAATGTGTGTGGAAGGCAGGGAAAAGCCCTTGAGAAATTTTTCTATCTCTTTCTCTGAAGATGTCAAGGTGCTCCAGATGGTACAGTAGTCATAAACAAGATTCTCCTCAGCCTGGGTCCCTGAGTGGGTATGTGGAGCAGAAATATTATACTACAGACAATTTTGCCTTGGCAAGGAAAAAATCTAAAAACCACTTTTGCATTAAGCCACTGAGCTTTGGAGATTATTTTATTTGCACAGCACAACTAAGTCTATCACAATACAAAGCAATCATTTAAAAAAATTTGATTCAGTACAATTTCAATTCAACTGAACAAATCTCAGTTAAATGCTCATTTTGTACAAGGCATGGTCTCTAGGCTTAGGAGGATACAGAGATGAATATCATTTTGTTCTGACTCTCAATGATCTAACAATCTAATGTGAGAGGCAGACACAGACACAAATAAGAGAATACTCACAGGACTGAAGAAAGACATAAAAAGAAAATTAGAGAATAAAAAATATATATATGTTAACACCATCTGCCTGGTTCCTCTTGGCTTTAAAAAATCTTTATTATAGGTAATAAAACCAGACATGTTAAGTTACTGTGTGTTCTTAATGGAGAAATTGCCGCTAAGGAAATAACTTCTATTAAAAAAAAAACCCCAACAACACTGATTCTTTTATTTCTACTATGAAAGGTATTGTGTTGTAAGAGTGAGTACAAATGGGAATGAAGAGGCAAGAAAGATTAATACTGCAAGACTCACTGAATTTTGATTCCTCGGGGACCTGAGGGATAGTTAACTCAACCTTTCCCTCCTCACCCCTATCATTTTACAAATCAGGACCCTTAGGTCTGAAGAGATAAGGACCTGCCCATGGTCACTTGGCAGTTAGTGGCAGAGCTATGACCAGGCCAAAGTCCCTGTAACCCCGAATACAGACAGGCTTTCAGCTAGATTAAGAGCAAGAGATAGGGGATTTATTAAAATTATGAGGTGGATAGCAATAAACCCACCCAAGGCTCATGTGTGACCACATCTATCAACAACAAGATGCAGGGTTGTAAAATGGCTGACCTCTGAGCTGCTTAGGAAGAGGAACTCAGGTGTCAGAGGAGGTCTTCCTGCCTCTTGGGCAACCAATGACCTTGCCTCATCTCTCAAAGCCATGGCTTATGATCTTTCCAAATGCTGCTTCCCATTTCTGAGATTCCTCCAAGCATGGCCCTCCAAGGTTCCTCCTATTTTTGACTCCTGGGTCTGCACACACTTTTTCTTGTATGCATATCTGTCCAGTCCAGAACCCCAAAGAATATATTCAAAGCAAGGTTTTTTTTAAGTTTCATGACATGGAGATTTGAGGAGATCTTTCTCCCCTTTTCTGGCTCCCCTCCTATTCCACTTTCCTTATCAAGAGCAAAACAAGAATTTCTCCTCATCTATTCCTTGGGCAGTTTTTTCTTCATCTCTCAAACCCTGGGCTGAGCCAACTCCCAGACCTGGGGCTTCAGCTACCACTCCAAGGGCATCAAAATCATAGATTTGCTGTAAAGGCAGGTGGAATTATTACCCATTAAGGAATTATTTCTCAACAATATTTTCCTGAACAGGAGTCCTGGTGAATACAATGTTGTCTGGTTCCTCACAATGACAGAACCCTCAGCTGGCCAAACAATGGATGTTGGTTTGATTAATTTGGGGGAATTCTTAGGACTGGGAGGAATTAGAGATTAAAAACTCTTACCCTTATATAGAAATATTCGTATCTTTTAGGACAAAATCCATGGGTCTTCTCTGTAGCTCTTGTTTGTGTTATTTCCAGTTTTGGGGTGCCACCCACCTCCTCAGCCCCCACCACCATCCCAAAGGCCTAACCGTGGGCATTAAGACCAGTTTTGGAGGGGGCTGCTCTTTTCCTTGGAGCCGAATTCCTTGCTTTTCATTGTATATTGCTTTTTAAGCCTTACCTTGTATCTCAGCTATTCAGAGCTGTTTGGCCTCAAGAGCCTGGATTAGGAGGAAGGAATCAAGGAGTCTGGGGCTTTGGGCTTGGGGAGGGGTCAACGGATGGCCTATGGTGCTGCAGCTGCTGGGAGCTTGGCAGATGTCAGTAACTGAAAGTGATTGTTTCCCCACCCCCCCAGTCCTCAAAAGAGGGCCCTAGGCAGCTACTATCATTAAGCTAGAGTCGGCAAGTGGCAGAAACCTCTCTGATATCCTTTGTTTTGGGCTCAGGCCAACCTGCAAAAGGAGGTCTTTCACCAAACCCAGGGTACATCCCACAGGTCAGGGGTCAGGACTTTCATTGGACCAGCTGGGGACCAAACTCTATAATGATAATAATAAAAAGCAACGAACATTCATTTGGCTTGCCCTCTCTTCACAGGTCTTTTGGGAACTTGCAGTGGCAGGAGGTGACAGCTGGCTGAGAATTGGGGATTTGCTGGCTATCTCTATTTTTGTTTCCATTAGTGACATGACAAACCTTTCATTTTCTAAGGCAACAGGACACCAGACCAAATTGTTTAGGGCCAGATCCAGCACAGTAAACCTGCCAGATGTACCCTTAGGCAAAACAGTGACAAGAACAGAGCTAGCCACCAGGGTCTTCCACCTGCCTTTACAGCAAATCTATGATTTTGATGCCCGTACTCATACTGTGTTGTTCTCCTCCAGTCAGTTACTTCCAGGCTGGTACCACACAAATCCAACAAATTCTTCATTTCCTCCATAGTTAGTTCTCCTAGTAGCCACTGGTTTGAATCAAGTCCTGAAGCAGGGATCTCAAAATTTGGCCTCTGGACCTTGCTACACACTTAAAAATTACTGAGGATCCTGAAGAATGTTTGTTAATGTGAGTTTCATCTAGCAATATTTATTGTAGCAGAAATGAAAACTGCAAAGTCTAAAAATATTTATTTATTAACCCATTTAAAAGTAACAATAATAAACCCATTATATGTTAAAATAATGTTCTTATGGAAAATAAATACTTTCTGAAACAAGGAAAAATTTTGTGAGAAGATTGGCATTATTTTCCAGTTTTGCAAATCTCTAATTTCTGATTTAACAGAAGACATCTGGAATCTCATACCTGCTTCTATATTAATTCTGTTACACTCTGCTGTTTTATCTGAAGGGCATGAAGAAAAGCTGGCCTCATGTAAATATATCCTTGGAAAAGGAAAGTGTAATTTAATAGCCTTTCATATAACTGTGAATATTCTTCCTTGATACCTCAATAAAACATGACAGGTGGCAGTTTTCTAAAGTATATTGCAGTGTTGAATTTGAAGTCATAATAAAATAACATTTTTACTTGGTTATATTAAAATCCATTTATCTGTTTTGCACCTTTAAGGGATATTTACCCATGCATGATTCTGTAGTACTGTACATTGGTCATTTGGAAAATATTGGTTCCCTGAGTTACGTAGCTTTTCCAAATGTTAACCTATTTCATTACATGATATAAAGAAATCACATTCATTATTATTACCACCTATTTTACCTAAAAGTCCATAGAGATTGGAAAGCTGTCAGATTCATGTTGGTGGATATAATGTCCAACATTCTAATTTTTGCTTGAAAGTTCACTCTTTATCATTGGCAACAAACACTGTCAGTTATTTCCCTTAAAGCAGCATGCTCATTCATTCATTTTTGAGAAACTGTCTGCCAAATATCTAAGTCTACAGAACTGTAGTTTGCCTGTTGGTTATTTGTTCCAGTGAAAAAGTGGCATTCCATAAAAAAACAAACAAACAAAAGTGCCTAATTCAGCTTAGAACGGCTTAGAATGTTTCCTCAAGTCAAAACTATTTTGGTATGCCATAGAGGTGCTTCATGTGTATTCCCCATTTCATTGTTCAGGTTATTAAAAAGGCATGTGCTCAAGGATAAAGCGTTAATAAAACTAACAACTTTTGCTGCTTCATCAAGGGCATCCTTAAGTAAAATTGGTATTTTCTTACTTCCTTTTCCCTTTTTTTTTTTAAACCTCTGTGCACCTGTGAAGAGCACAAATCTTACTTGTATAGTTTGGTGCCACTGCACTGGCTCATCCTAAAATACCAGCTGCCTTAACCACTACTGCTTTTGCACCATGGGTGTAAGTGTCAACACAGTTGAGAAGGCAACTAATATCTTAGCATTACCATGGAAATTGTTTTGGCCTCATGGGAAATGGTCTTGGGAACTCCCAGGTGTCCGTAGAACACCCTTGGAGAGCAGCTGTACAATAAGATCTCAGAAATTCAGTTGGCTTGGGGTGAAGACAAGAGATCTAGTGAGAATAGCAAGGATGCCACATAATGGAAGTCAAAGAAAACCTATCATGCAAGGAACTACGGTGTTTAGTAACTGAATGCTGCAGGGAAGTCAAATAGGATGAAGATGGTCTTGGCAAATGGGAGACTACTGGTGATCCTACTGAGACTATTTGAACAGATGTGGAGGTGAAACACAGATTATTATAGATTGAGGAGTAAGGGCAGGGAAAAAGTTGGAGAGAGTTTGCCAGGGAGAAAGAGGGAGCTGGGATTTTTGACTGCATGAGAAGTCAGGGTCACGAGATGTTTAGGAGTGTGGGGAGATGCTCATTTGAGGAAATGAATGTACTGATGAAGCAGACAGATGAGACAGGGAAGAGGTGAGGGTAATGGATGGTGGAGAAGACAAGGGGGCTTCAGAAAGAGTTCTAGGCATTTCTGTGAGAGGAGGTGATGAGGTAAGGGTGGATGAATTTGGAAATGGAACAAGCAAAACTGAGGGTGGCTTTTTTGTCTCAGAGAAGTGAGAGGTGTGGTCCTCTTCAGAGTAGGCAAGGTGAAGGGAGACTAAGAGATTGAGGGGCTTGAGGAAGATTTAGAACAACTGCTGCAGTCAGAGGGCAGGAGAGGCAATGCGAATGAATCAAAGGACCGTGTTATGGGTTGAAATATATTTCCCCCAAAGGGTTCGTTGAAGTCTCTAGTACCTCACAACATGACTTTTATTGGGAATCGGGTCATTGAAGATGTCATCAGGTAAGATGAGGTCATACTGGAGTGGGTGGGCCCCTAATCCAATACTACTGTTGTAACAAGAAGACAACTAGGCAAAGACAGAGAGATATAAAAAGGACATCAGGTGAAGATGGAAGATTGGAGTGACATATCTACAAGCCAAGGAATGCCACAGATTGCCAGCACACCGCAACTACTAGGGGCAGAGAAGAGATGAAGAAAGATTCCCCTACAGGTTTCAGAGGGAGCATGGCCAGGCTTACAGGAAGAAAAGCTCAACCAGAGGGCAGTGGATTCAGAGAGCAGTTTATCCCTATAAAGTGCTAAACACAACAGTTCAGAATCATCAGGAGGCAAATCAAGGGAATTCAGAGCCTCATTTCCTGGATCTGGGATGCCAAGGACTGCCGAATGGGCTGCCTTCACTGCGGGGACGGAAGGGGAAGAAGTGCCCCTGAGAGCCGTGAAGGATCGGGGAAGGGGCGAATGTGGAGGAATTGTTTCCGGACACAAATTGTACTCTGAGGAAAGTTAACAAGGGCTCTAGAGAAGAAAATGAGATACATCAGGAGAGGAGTTAACAGGAGAATGAGCCAGGGACTGGGTGAGATGTGGAAACAGGGGAGCACTTTGTATAAATGGAGGAACCCAGGAAACAACACCCGTAGCATGGTAAAAAAGATGCATGTAACAAAGGTCACCAGAAAGGTAGGGTGACATAGGTAGAAGTCCACATAGGTCTGGAGGCTTGGGACCCAAAAACTGATTTGATCTTTTTGCTCTGATCCATTTTCATCAGCATCCTTTATGTAGCAAGAATGACAAGGTACACACAAAAACATTCCAGGCAGTATGCCTGAGAATTGTGGAGCTGGCTGCTTACCAGAGAATGTAGATCCAGGCCTAAGTCAGGCCATACTTAAATCAAATAATTCTGTGGTTTCAAATAGGATCACTTTGGGTGTTTAAATTTTCTACCTTTACATGTCTTTGCTCCCCTTGAATAGCCTGGCAATTGTGGAGGCATACACAGAGGTACTGCTGCAAACGGAGGCACCTATTGCCTGACTTGGAGTAGCTCACTGCTGCTCTCATTCTCCTTATTTCCTTTCCATTATAATTATGTTTGTTTATTTTTTTTGCACACACTTAAAAGATTCAAACATCAATTATTAAGATATATATAAGAACAAAATAAAATAGAAACTGAGGAGAGAAAGAGGAAAACAAGGGTAGAAACATGAATTGGAGTCACGAAGGAGGTCTGTTCAGAAAAGCAGAAAAACTTCTCATGGAGTCTTGACCATTTGCCATGCAGGGGCCAGCATTTTACCTCTCATCTTTATCAAAGCCATCATATTACAGTGATCCTCATCACTTGCATGGTTCTCAGGGTCAAAAGGGTAAAGAGAAGTCTGGCCTTAAAAGTAGACAGAAGAATCTGTGCAGGGTCCTCATAAAGGAGCTACAGGATGTGAAGACCATCATCCTCAGCAGTTCCTGAACATAAACCAAGGAGCAGGTGATCTATTACAGCTTCCAATCAAAACGGAAGCAACTATTATTTTTTTAAATCAATAGCCTTTAACAGCGATCCCAGGACCTGGGAGGTGCTCAGTGTATCCTGTTTGTCTGGTTAACCCAAAACCCGAAGGTATTTTATAGAATATCAGAATATTAAATATTACTTTCATTTTAAACAATATCACCTAACACCTTATCTCATTGACTTCTCACTTTTCTGAACAGGCCCATTGAGGGATAATTGGAATGATTACTACCCTTGAGAAGGATTTGAAGCCACTGGAAACCAGAGCATGTAGTGACCTCCACTAAGTCATATGACTAACTAGTTAGCAAAACCAGAACTAAGAAGCTCAAGTTGTTCATACTACATAAACATCACTGATCCCATGCAAAGCAGTGTGAAGTCTGAAAAACGAGAACAAGAGAGCCAGCCACCCAAAGAGCAGTGCTGTCCTGGGAGATGCGGCTGCTCCGGAAGTCCGGGCGTGCCTTTACCTGTGTTCCCAATGGTACAGTGGGCCTTCAGTACTGTTCAGTTTTTTCACTTACGACCCCTTTGGGTATAAGCTATCTTAAGAAGAAATTCAGCTTCTCCCCAAATCACTAGGCTCTCATCTAACCCAGAAACTGCTGAAGAATGAACCAATTCATTTAGGTTTCTCACCTCTCAGTGGATACATCTACAAGTCATGTGCAAAGTCCATGTTTAAGGGTCATCCTGGAGTTTACAGGCTGCTCAGGAGGGCCTCCTGTCGGAAGGACTGCTATTGTAAATCCTCCATGATCAGACTCTTTATGCGAAAGGAGTGACCAGGCCTGCATGTGGGGTTTTTTTAATACCTGGATTATAAACCTGCCAGGATTTCTTAGGCCAGGCTGACTTGTTTTAATCATACTTTGTTTCATTTGTGGTAGCCTTGTCCCTTCTCAGTGAAGGACTGTGAGAGTCACAGATCAACTCAGCCCCAACCTCTAAAAAGACCACCTTTGTCCTAAACCCTTGTGGATTCATTGCAGGCTTCTCAGCAGAATGCTTTCCACAGTCTGTGTTCGATTTTATTCTTTCATTCCCCGTAGCAGCCCTGAAGTTCAGTGTGGCTAGAGGACATTGTTTTGTTTCTCTATGGTTAAGGAAGTCTCCATTTCCCTAACACCACTCACCTGCCATGTGTGCATTTAGAACGGGAAAAATAAAACCCCAAAACTCCAAAACCAAGAAAGTGTACAGGGGCTAGAAACTGGAATGATCTCTGAATGGGGTGTTGGGGGGGAATCTAAGTATTGTGGAGCCTGATGCTTTTCAATCTGGAAAGCCCTCTTTAAGCAAAGTAACACACAAGTAGGCACAAAGGTGGGACTTTCTTTTTTGGAATGAATACACAAAAAAATTGTAAGAAATAGCTTGTAAATTTTATGAAAATTACATGGCCAGGGCCCTTCCAGAGTCTTGAGAGAGGCCATGCAAATGAAGGGCCCTAAAGCTGAAATTTCATTCACTTCCCAGGAAATACATTCAGGAGAATGGCAAGTATACTGAGTTGTCACCAAGTAGTCTGGAGCCCAGGTTTTCACAAGAGCTACAGCGACCACAGGGCTTATACTGCTCTCAGCTGATGAGGACCATCCCCGAAATGTCTGAATCACCAGGAGGAGAGCTAACTTGAATCTGCAAAGTTGCAGTCCATTGTATGAAGGATGGCTGAGCATGTCACTGCTGCACATGCTGGGACCCATTTTGTAAATACCCAAGATGGAGCATAAGGAGGAAAGCAAGTGAGAGGGATGCTTGGATCCTGTCCTGGCAGCTGTTTAAGTGCCAAATGAGTAGATAGAGGGCCCTACAGGGGGCACTGCCTGCAAGCCTGGACCCTTGTTGGGTCTAAGTCTGGGAAGTGAATGCCCACCCTCTGGGGGAGTGAGACCCTTCCAGCACCTGAATCCCGGGCTTGTTCTGGTGGGTCACCCTGCCCCCAACAAGAGTGCCCAGGGGGCATGGAGCCTGGCTGTGCCAAGCAAGATACCACTTGTGGATACTTGCAGGCTTCTGGCCTGCCCCAGGATGGTTGTAAGCCCCCCAGGAGGTCTCTGAATGCCTAGAGAGTAGCAGAAAGGAGCAACCCCACATGTCTGGGTGGGGGTGGACTAGGCAAAGTCCAGACCTCTGAGACAGTAGGCATGGGCACAGATCTGTGTTACATGCCACAAAAGGGAACATAGCTGCATGGTTATTAATACCAAGGAAGGATCTGACAATCCTTTGACAGCTGCCACATTTCAGTTTGCAGTACCAAAGGCTGCCTGGATTCAGGGCATTTTTCTGAGAGCTAATGGCAGCTTTAGCCTTCTTTGGGCCATCAGCTCCTCTTCTCTGCTCATTAATCTGCAAGAATGCCTATGGCTGTCACCAGCCCAGATTAGATATAGGCTCTAATTGTGCCTGTGTAAGTGATGAAATGCAAAGCCTCCTTTACAGCTTATCCAATCTCCTAAGAGGACAGGAATTGCATTTGAAATTCATTTAAATACTGATCTATCTATTACATATAAGTAATGACAGGCAGTATAAAGCTATGTTACTAGAACAGACTCTAGAGCCACACTACCTCATTCAAATCCTGAACCCAGGATTTGTGCAAGCTTGAGCAATTTACTTACCTTTTTGACACCTCCATTTCCTTATCTGTAAAATGGGGCTAATAACATCATCTACCTCATAGGGCTGTCCTGAGCATTAAATGAATTAGTATATGTAAATCACTTAGAAAGATGCTGAGCCCAAGTGTGTGAGCAGTTACTATGAATCCCAGATTAGAAAATAATTTTTGTGTACTTCTATCTTTGTTTATTTTTTATGTCTACCTTTAGCTGCACAAATCTCCCTATATCTAGATGCATGTATATCTATCTGCCTACATCTATCTGTATTTATATCTATACTTATTACCTGAATCTAACCCTTAAATACTGTAAAAAGCAATTACAGGAATGCTCACAGTAATATCTCATGTAAAGTTAAGTCTAATTATACTAACATGATTGTGTTGATGTTATTATCTGCTTAAAATGTGGAGCCCAAATTAACTATGAAGATTTCTTTCTTGGCTGTTAAGCTTTGAAAGTTTCCTTTACAAAAACAGCATGGTGAATTAAATAATTTCTAAGGAGGAAATCAACTGGGTCATTGCCTTCAGTCCTTCCCTTTGGAGATCCTGCACCATCAGCAGGGCCTGGGGCTCAGAGAGACACTGAGCAAACGACCACTACATCAAATATCTGAAGCTCAGATACATAAAAGATCCCTTAATCCCTTCCCATCTCATTCCTTTTGTTTCTCCTAACACACTTTAACCATCTTTTAGACATATCCATTTCCAGAACTCTATTCCCAACATTCAACTGGTACCTAAACATCTCCTTTGGGATATCTAAAATGCCCTTCAACTTAATGGCTCCAGAGCCGAATTCTTTGCCAGGGCCTCTGACTCTGCTGCCCCTGTGCCTCGGTGAATGGCCCCATCTGCCCAGCTGGATGCCCATCTACTCAGTGAATGGCCCCCATCTACTCAAGCGAGGAATCTGCATATTATCCTGATCTTTTCCCTCCTCCTCACCGCCCCATCCCGCCAGTCCACAAGCCCTCTGTTCTCTCATCCTTTCATCATTTGCTCTTCACCCTTCCACCAATTCCTTGGTTCACCACTGCTCTCCCATTACCATACTGCTCCTCTCCAGCTTCAGGCCACCCCTGAAGCAACCTTGAAAGTGTGCTGCAAGAGAGGGCTTTCTAAAGGATAAAATTCTGATTATGTAGCTAGCTCCTCTATGTGATTTCAGTAGCTTCACATAGCTTTTTGAATACGGCTTGGCTTAGCATTAAAAGCCCTTTATAAAATAACCATCACTTATTCCTCTACTCTCCCACTCCACCTGTGTATAGGGAATAACCCATCCCGGATGTCCAGCCAAACTCTCACTTACAGGGTTCCAAAGGCAGGTTAAGCTGTGTCTGTGAGCCTTTCCTCACTTGCTCTTTCTTCTGCCAATACCTTTTCCTTCAGATAACTTCTTTCTTTTTTCTGTCTTCTTTTTTTCCAGTTTTACTGAGATATATTGACTTATAACATCATATGTTTAAAGTGTACCACATAATGATTTGCTGTAAGTGTATATATGAAATGATTATCATAATACACTCAGTTAACATCCATCACCTCACATAGCTACAAATATTTTTTCTTGTGATACAAACTTTTAAGATTTATTTCCTTAGGAACTTTGAAATATACAATATGGTGTCGTTAACTGTGACCATCATGACGTACACTGTATTCCCAGCAGACACAGGTAATTGTCTCTCAAGTCTCTGATTAGGTCTCCTATCTGAGAAATCCCTCCTGAATCCCACGGAAGTTTAGACGTCTTGCCACTGTGCACGTCACAGGGTTATCTAGTTAGTGAGGCTAACTGCTCCCTCATTAACTGGACTGTAGGAACTTCAGGGAGGGAATGGTGTCATTTTTGCCCTTGTGTCCTTTGCTCATGGATTCATTATTGAGTGCCAACTGTGTACCACGCAGATGCCTGCCCTATGGGAAGGGCTCACTTGGTGATACAAGGACCAAGGTGATGTGGAGAGAACAGTCCTCCCCTCCTTCTCCGGGCTACTTTTTTTTTTTTGGTATCATTAATGCACAATTACATGAGCAACATTATGGTTACTAGACTCCCCGCAGTATCAAGTCCCCACCACATACCCCACTACAGTCACTGTCCATCAGCTTAGTAAGATGCTACAGAATCACGACTTGTCTTCTCCGGGCTTTTTGGTGAATTTTTTCTTTTCATCAAAGCCACCCTTCAATAAAATCAACAAATATGTACTGAGCATGTGGGTTAAGATCCTCCAACTATACTCTAATAAGGAAGCCAAAATCACATTTCCTCCCTGAAGTCTTTCTTGACCCTCTGACATACCCTTCCTTCATCTAAATGTGAGCTGCACCTCCCTTATTTCAGACACTCTGAATCTCTTTTCAGAATGAATCATCACAGGGTGTGTGTGTGTACAGTGGGGGGTCAATAAAGACTTCAGGGAAGGAATGGTGTGGGGAAAAATGGATGGAATTTGGATGTGTGGAAATGAACAGTGGTGGGAGACTTTAAAAAAAGCTTTACGTTCCTGGCAGGAGGGTACCATTATCAGAGGATTTACATTTTCCTATGAATCTGATGTCAGCTCTCAGAAAAGGTATTTGGGGAGCCCGAGGAAGAAGAGGATAAACATAATGGTTGGTTCTAAGCCACGTTTCTTTAGGCATGGCCTTGCAACACAGTCACCAGTGTTATTAAATACCTACAGAATTCTAGGAAACATAAAACAAATGAGGTTTCAGATTTTATTCTTTTAAGGGTCAGCTCTTACATGTTTCTTACAACATTTATTTCCCTGGCAATGTGCTCTACGAAATACATTTCATTTGAGTTTTAAACTACAGGTTGTGGGCCTGCTGATGCAGACAGAATAAACTGCTCACTGGCTCGGAGGCCAATTTAGGAAATTACCCTTTCTAGAATGCCACAGAGTGTTGTAGTTAAAAGAGGAAATGTGCTTCTAAAAACAAGTACTGCTCTATCTTCTTAAGAATGAAGTGAAGACTCTGTTTTAATATTGTGCTGTCAATAATTGATGAGGACATTTTTAGTATGTTTAATGTTAAATTAAAGGGCTAAATCCTAAATATGTTTCATCCCACATCCATTGCGAAAATAGGCAATTTAAAATTTAATCCATTCATTTTGCCATTTGGCATATGATCAAAGTAAGCTCTTCAAAGGCAGCATGATATGCTTAATTTACTTTTCCCATGAAATTGAAATGGCATTTGCATTCTTTTTTTTTGTTATTATTAATATACAATTACATGAGCAACATTATGGTTACTAGACTCCCCCTATTATCAAGTCCCCACCACATACCCCATTGCAGTCACTGTCCATCAGCATAGTAAGATGTTATAGAATCACTACTTGTCTTCTCTGTGTTACACTACCTTCCCCATATCCCGTCACCCCACACCCACCATTGCTGCATTATGTGTGCTAATTGTAATAGCCCTTTTTCCCCCTTATCCCTCCCTTCCCACCCATCTTCCCCAGTCCCTTTCCCTTTGGTAACTATTAGTCCGTTCTTGGGTTCAATGAGCCTGCTGCTGTTTTGTTCCTTCAGTTTTTTCTTTGTTCTTATACTCCACATATGAGTGAAATCATTTGACATTTTTCTTTCTCTGCCTGGCTTATTTCACTGAGCATAATACCCTCTAGCTCCATTCATGTTGTTGCAAATGGTAGGATTTGTTTTCTTCTTATGGCTGAATAATATTCCATTGTGTATATGTACCACATCTTCTTTATCCATTCATCTACTGATGGACACTTAGGCTGCTTCCATTTCTTGGCTATTGTAAATAGTGCTGCGATAAACATAGGGATGCATCTGTCTTTTTCAAACTGGGCTGCTGCATTCTTAGGGTAAATTCCTAGGAGTGGAATTCCTGGGTGAAATGGCATTTCTATTTTGAGTTTTTTGAGAAACTCCCATACTGCTTTCCACAATGGTTGAACTAATTTACATTCCCACCAGCAGTGTAGGAGGGTTCCCCTTTCTCCACATCCTCGCCAACATTTGTTGTTGTTTGTGTTTTGGATGTTGGCCATCCTCACTGGTGTGAGGTGATATCTCATTACGGTTTTAATTTGCATTTCTCTGATGACTAGTGATGTGGAGCATCTTTTCATGTGCCTGTTGGCCACCTGAATTTCTTCTTTGGAGAAGTGTCTATTCATGTCCTCTGCCCATTTCTTAATTGGATTATTTGCTTTGTGTTTGTTGAGGTGCGTGAGCTCTTTATAGAATTTGGATGTCAACCCTTTATCAGATATGTCATTTATGAATATATTCTCCCATACTGTAGGATGTCTTTTTGTTCTACTGATGGTATCCTTTGCTGTACAGAAGCTTTTTAGTTTGATATAGTCCCATTTATTCATTTTTGCTTTTGTTTCTCTTGCCTGGGGAGATATGTTCATGAAGAAGTTACTTATGTTTATGTCCAAGAGATTTTTGCCTATATTTTTTTCTAAGAGTTTTATGGTTTCATGACTTACATTCAGGTCTTTGATCCATTTTGAGTTTACTTTTGTGTATGGGGTTAGACAGTAATCCAGTTTCATTCTCTTACATGTAGCTGTCCAGTTTTGCCAACACCAGCTGTTGAAGAGCCTGTCATTTCCCATTGTATATCCATGGCTCCTTTATCATATATTAATTGACCATATATGCTTGGGTTTATATCTGGGCTCTCCATTTTGTTCCACTGGTCTATCAGTCTGTTCTTGTGCCAGTACCAAATTGTCTTGATTACTGTAGCTTGGTAGTAGAGCTTGAAGTCATGGAGCATAATTCCCCCTGCTTTATTCTTCCTTCTTAGGATTGCTTTGGCTATTCGGGGTCTTTTGTGGTTCCATATGAATTTTAGAACTATTTGCTCTAGTTCATTGAAGAATGCTGTAGGTATTTTGATAGGAATTGCATTGAATTTGTAGATTGCTTTAGGCAGGATGGCCTTTTTGACAATATTAATTCTTCCTAGCCAAGAGCATGGGATGAATTTCCATTTATTAGTGTCCTCTTTAATTTCTCTTAAGAGTGTCTTGTAGTTTTCAGGGTATAGGTCTTTCACTTTCTTGGTTAGGTTTATCCTAGGTATTTTACTCTTTAGGATATGATTGTGAATGGAATTGTTTTCCTGATTTCTCTTTCTGCTAGTTCATCGTTAGTATATAGGAATACAACAGATTTCTGTGTATTAATTTTGTATCCTGCAACTTTGCTGAATTCAGATATTAGTTCTAGTAGTTTTGGAGTGGATTCTTTAGGGTTTTTTATGTACAATATCATGTCATCTGCAAACAGGGACAGTTTGAGTTCTTCCTTGCCAATCCGGATGCCTTTTATTTCTTTGTGTTTTCTGATTGCCGTGGCTAGGACCTCCAGAACTATGTTGAATAAAAGTGGGGAGAGTAGGCATCCTTGTCTTGTTCCCGATCTTAAAGGAAAAGCTTTCAGCTTCTCGCTGTTAAGTATAATGTTGGCTGTGCGTTTGTCATATATGGCCTTATTATATTGAGTTACTTGCCCTCTATACCCCTTTTGTTGAGAGTTTTTATCATGAATGAATGTTGAAATTTGTCGAATGCTTTTTCAGCATCTATGGAGATGATCATGTGGCTTTTGTCCTTCTTTGTATTGATATAGTGGATGATGTTGATGGATTTTTTAATGTTGTATCATCCTTGCATCCCTGGGATGAATCCCACTTGATCATGATGGATGATCTTTTTGATGTATTTTTGAATTTGGTTTGCTAGTATTTTGTTGAGTATTTTTGCATCTATGTTCATCAGGGATATTGGTCTGTAATTTTCTTTTTTTGTGGTGTCTTTGGTATTAGAGTGATGTTGGCCTCGTAGAATGAGTTTGGGAGTATTCCCTCCTCTTCTACTTTTTGGAAAACTTTAATGAGGATGGGTATTAGGTCTTCACTAAATGTTTGATAAAATTCACCAGTGAAACCATCTGTTCCAGAGATTTTTGTTCTTAGGTTGTCTTTTTGATTACCAGTTCAATCTCTTTGCTGGTAATTGGTCTATTCAGATTTTCTGTTTCTTCCTGGGTTAGCCTTGGAGGGTTGTATTTTTCTAGAAAGTTGTCCATTTCTTCTAGGTTATCCAGTTTGTTACCATATAATTTTTCATAGTATTCTCTCATAATTCTTTGTATTTCTGTGGTGTCCATAGCGATTTTTCCTTTCTCATTTCTGATTTTGTTTATCTGTGTAGACTCTCTTTTTTTCTTGATAAGTCTGGGTAGGGGTTTATCTATTTTGTTTATTTTTTCAAAGAACCAGCTCCTGCTTTCACTGATTCTTTCTATTGTTTTATTCTTCTTAATTTTATTTATTTCTGCTATAATCTTTATTATGTCCCTTCTTCTACTGACTTTGGGTTTCATTTCTTTTACCTTTTCTAGTTTCATTAATTGTGAGTTTAGACTGTTCATTTGGGATTGTTCTTCTTTCCTGAGGTAAGCCTGTATTGCAAAATATTTCCTTCTTAGCACAGCCTTCGCTGCATCCCACAGACTTTGTGGTGTTGAATTATTGTTGTCATTTGTCTCCATATATTGCTTGATCTCTGTTTTTATTTGGTCATTGATCCATTGATTATCTAGGAGCATGTTATTAAGCCTCCATGTGTTTGGGGGCTTTTTCATTTTCTTTGTGTAATTTAATTCTAGTTTCATACCTTTGTGATCTGAGAAGCTGGTTGGTGCAATTTCAATCTTTTTGACTGAGGTTCTTTTTGTGGCCTAATATATGATCTATTCTTGAAAATGTTCCGTGTGCACTTGAGAAGAATGTGTATCCTGTTGCTTTTGGATAGAGTGTTCTGCAGATGTCCATTAGGTCCATCTGTTCTAATATGTTGTTCAGTGCCTCTGTCTCTTTACTTATTTTCTGTCTGGTTGATCTGTCCTTTGGAATTAGTGGTGTGTTGAAGTCTCCTAAAATGAATGCATTGCATTCTATTTCCCCCTTTAATTCTGTTAGTATTTGTTTGACATATGTAGGTGATCCTGTGTTGGGTGCATAGATATTTATAATAGTTATTATATCCTCTTGTTGGACTGACCCTTTTATCATTATGTAATGTCCTTCTTTGTCTCTTGTGACTTTCTTTGTTTTGAAGTCTATTTTGTCTGATACAAGTACTGCAACTCCTGCTTTCTTCTCACTATTGGTTGCATGAAATATCTTTTTCCATCTCTTCACTTTCAGTCTGTGTATGTCTTTGGGTTTGAAGTGAGTCTCTTGTAGGCAGCATATAGATGGGTCTTGTTTTTTTATCTATTCAGTAACTCTGTGCCTTTTGATTGGTGCATTCAGACCATTTACATTTAGGGTGATTATCTATAGGTATGTACTTATTGCCATTGTAGGCTTTAGAATCATGGTTTCCAAAGGTTCAATATACTTACTTCATATACTATTACAAATGCAACCTGAAGGTTCTTTTCCTTTTCCTCCTTTTTCTTCCTCTTCCAGTCTTTGTATATTATGAATCATATTCTGTACTCTTTGTCTTTCCTTGGGTGACATCTATTTAGCCTTAGGAATATGTCCATCTATAGGAATCCCTCCAAAATGCACTGTATAGGTGGTTTGTGGGAGGTAAATTCTCTCAGCTTCTGCTTATCTGAAAATTGTTTAATCCCTCCTTCAAATTTAAATGATAACCTTGCCGGGTAGAGTATTCTTGGTTCAAGGCCCTTCTGCTTCATTGCATTAAATACATCATGCCACTCCCTTCTGGCCTGTAAGATTTCGTTTCAGAAGTCTGATGATAGCCTGATGGGTTTTCCTTTGTATGTGATCTTTTTTCTCTCTCTAGCTGCTTTTAAAAGTCTGTCTTTATCCTTGATCTTTGCCATTTTAATTATTTTGTGTCTTGATGTCTTCCTTTCCCTTGTGTTGGGAGATCTGTGCACCTCCATGGCTTGAGAGACTATCTCCTTCCCCAGATTGGGGAAATTTTCAGCAGTTACCTCCGCAATGACACTTTCTATCCCTTTTTGTCTCTCTTCTTCTTCTGGTACCCCTATAATGCAAATATTGTTCCGTTTGTATTGGTCACACAGTTCTCTCAATATTCTTTCATTCTTAGAGATCCTTTTTTCTCTCTGTGCCTCAGCTTCTTTGTATTCCTCTTCTCTAATTTCTATTCCATTTACCATCTCTTCTACTACATCTAATCCCTCTATTGTATGTTTCATTTCAGATATGGAATTTCTTAATGATTGAATCTGCAACTTAAATTTGTTCCTGAGTTCTTGAATATTTTTTTATACCTCCATAAGCACGTTTATAGTTTTTATTTTGAACTCTCTTTCAGGAAGATTGGTGAGTTCAGTTCATTTGGCCTTCTTTCTGGGGTTTGTGAGATTTTGGTCTGAACCATGTTCTTTTGACGTTTCATATTTCTGTGTGGTGCCCACTTGTGCGCAGAAGCTCCAGTCTCTGGAGCTGCTCAGCCCCTAGAGTGAGGTTGGGGGTCGTAGGGGAGTGGAACTGGTGCCCAGGGTGAGGAAAGATCTGTTTCCTGATTCTCGTCTGCAGTGCCTGTCTCCAGTGCCAGAGCCAGTGAGCCAAGCACACAGGTGTAAGCCTCTGTGCTTTGTGTCTCTACCTGTTGTAGACGGGGCCTCCCTCTGGCTGGCCTGATGCCAGCACAGTGACTGGCAGTTTGCAAATCTGTGCTGGCAGGCTAGAAGGAAGGTGTAGCAGGCTGTGTGTCACAGTGGGGGGCCTTGGAGCTGAGTAGGCAACCAGGGGGATGGAGCTCCAGAAGCTCTTCAGTTCCCAACCAGCTGGGTAGAGCACGCCCAGAAAACCTTAACCTTGTCCAGCTCTCCCTTCTCCCATGCAGCAAGCTCCGCCCAAACCCTGCCGCTTCAGCAGCCCTCTTGCTGCTAGGAAGCCTCTCAGACTGCCTGCCTTTCCTCTGACACAGAGGTGCCGAATGTGGATCCCCTCCTCCACAAATGGCCGGAATATCAATTTCTCAAGCACTCCGCCTGTCCGAGCTCCCTAACGTCCAGAGCACCACACACTATAGGATTCTGCTCACAAAGCAGATCTCCAGGGCTAGGTGTCCAGCAGTCCTAGGCTTCCACCCCCTCCCCTACTCTGTTTCTCTTCCTCCCACAGGTGAGCTGGGGTGGGGGAAGGGCCTGGGTCCTGCTGGTTTAAGGTTTTCGTAGGTTACCCTTTTTCGTGTGGTCTGCTCTGTTCGTGAGGTGTGTATACAGTCTGGTTCAGCCTTCTTTCTTGTTGCTGTTTTAAGATTAGTTGTATTAATTAACTATATTTTTGTACTGTTTGTGGTTTTGGGAGGAGCTCTCTGTCTCACCTCTCATGCTGCCATCTTGAATTCCCCCGCATTTGCATTCTTTTGAGATACAGTTAGGAGCAACTTTTTATGACTCAATCTTTAAATCTCTAAAGAAAGAGCAGTTTGTTACACTCCTACTCTTCCCTGCCCGCCTCTCAATTACACTTTTTCTTTTTTCTTTAGATTCTATTCTTTATGTGATAACATAAAAAGAATACATGCTTAATGATAACTTACATGAAATTAAATCTCTCATGTTCACATTTCTTGAGACTTGAAACTAAAAAGAGTGCTTCAACCCATCACAAATTTGGGACCCAAGATCCCTAAAACAAAGCTTTTCCAAACTGAAACCTGAGAATCAACATCTATAGGGGCTGAAGCAGATTTACTAAAAAGCAGAACCAACTCTACAACTGTAGCTAATGCTGAACATAATTTTGGATTGCAATTTTGCAGAGTGGTGAAACTTTCACCTGGACATTTGTGAGAGAGCAAAGAAGCACAGCAGACAGGGCTGATAATGGCTAAGAGTCCTGTGCTCTTGATGTACCACTCCTTTCCAAGCCCCGTACATACTTACCCATGATTACCTATTACCTTCTCACAATAAGTTTATGAGGCAGATGAAGAAATCAGTTAAAAGAAAGTCAACAATTTGCCTGATGTGGCCAGCTAGTCAGTGACAGAATGCAGATTTCATCCCAGATAGTCTGGCACCTGGAGTTACCGTCTGAACCTCCAGGCTACCCCACCTATGGCAGAGGGAGGCTGGGTTGATATGGCTTCATCCCTTGTGTTGCATCTCACCCAGTGAGATGGACACATCTTTTGTCTTCAGGCAGTTAAGTTCATGAATATCCTACAAGCTAGCAGCAGGGTGAAGAATTCTGATGCAATCCTAGTAGAAGTGGTTGGAACCCCAAAAGAAGCTTCTCCTGTCAAAAGGCTGCGAGCTACACATAGACTAGAAGCACCTGCAGGTCAGACTGTAGTGATGAAACTATGTTTCTTCCACATTTGTGTGTGTGTTACAACAAAAGTTCAGGATTGTTGAACACTAGTCAACAATTTGATTTAGGGCCCAAACCATTGCCAGCCAAGAAGAGAGATTGGACTGAGAATTCCCTTCTCTCCATGTGGTAGAAAGTTTAGGGAGAAGTAGGCAAGCTGGATGAAGCCAGTAACTTGTCCTCAGTGTCCACTATAATTAAGAACATTTATTTAAGGTAATTAAGTGCTGTACGTTGTGTGGATGGTCTGACCTGTGGACCACAGATGAGCAGCTGCAGTGCTGGGGTCTTGTGACGGGCACACTGTCTCAGCCTGAAGCCCCGAGACCTGAAGCCCCTGAAATTCAGAATCTGCATCTCACCAAGATCCCTAAATGATGAGTATTCCATTTATATTTGAGTAGTACCAGATCAGAAGATATTGGTGGGGCCATTAGAGACTTTCGAGCTTCCTGCCTCTGTAAGTAAACTGATTTATGTATTTGTGCTATTGGAAGTTACCAGGACTGTCCTAAGTATTAGTGGTTTCAATTCTTTGCATTAATTAATACCTTTCTAGAGTTATGGTTGGTCATTTAAACACCTGTTGATTCCTTTGTTCTTATAATCACTATATTGTTTTTACTTTATTATTCTTTCTTTGCAATTTCTTTGTTTCCACAGGGTTCTTTTCATAAAGAGGGAATCCATTCAGTAGGTGGGGCACTGTGTTGGAGGTTCCCATGAACAAGCAAAGAGGAGACCTCAAAAGATTTTCAAATGGTCCAAGCTTTGGCCTCAGCTGATCAATAATGTGAGCCCCAGTCTGCCTATGCGTATCCCCAGAAAAATTTATTTCTGCTGTCGGTCACTTCATCAAGGACCAAGCAGTACTTACGTAAGAATGAGACCATCTTCAGCTTTGCAGCTGAATGTAAGCATCAGACCTCCTATCTCATTCAGTGTTCATTACTTTCCGCAAAGGTTCCCAGTGATCAGGTATTCTGTCCAGTATCACTTTAACCTCTGTTCTTAGAGGGGATAGGACAGGTGACCTACTCCAACCCCTTTACTTCAATGTTGAAGTAAAGAGCAGCAGGTGACATGCTCCAGGGGTCATCGCTAGTCAGAGGCAAAGCTACACTAGGAATTGGCACTTTATGTACAGACACAACAGACCTAAACACATCACAGCAATTTTTAAACTTAAGAATCTCCTCTGATATATTCTGATCTTGTGAATGATGCAAAGCTTTGAATATATTCAGAGGTGTAGTGCTGGAAATCATATATTCCCTGAGAAAAACAAGTCTGAAATGATCATTTTTTTCAGAAAGCCTCAAATATAAATTTCATCTCAATTTTCCATTTCATAAAACCATGACCAAAAAAGGTTAAGTGATTTATTAATAGTTACAGGTGAGTGACAGTAATGTCAGGTCTCTAATTCATATTTGTTTGCCAAGCTGTGGCTGTGAACCGCGTTGTAACTTGATGGGATTATCGTTCCCTCTACAAAACAGAATGGTCATGGTAGGCCAATTAGAAAAATATACACAAATAAAAAGGATAGTCATTGTTAGCATTTTTATTAAATAAAAGCATTACATGTATCAATTTTATTTAAATGTATCAGAAAAAGGATTTAAAGAAAAATAAGAAATCATTAACTTTCAGAAAAAGGTTTCTTCAAAACAAGAAATATTACTCTCTAAATGTCTTCAGAAAAATAGGGTTACGTTTCCAGGTATAAAACCTAAGTCAACCTGTCTCATGAAAATCAGAGGATAATACTGATATTAATAAGTACTTAGAACTTCTATTTTCTCACATGAAAAAAAACCTAAGCCTATTTAAGAAAAAAAATCATAGAAAAAGGCAAGTTTGTAAAAAATCATGTAAAACTCCATAAAAACACTAGCAGGAAAAAAAAATAGCACAGGGAAGTAACTTTAACTGGCACATATGATAGGGTAAAGTAGATTGGCTAAAACTATCCATGACCCTGCTAACCCGCCTTCCTCTTAAAGCTTTTGAACCTGGTGGGGGTTGGATTTGTTCTGGAAAATTCTAGTGGTTTCACTTCATCAAGGGCACAAGCTATGCTTGTTTCTCTATACAGTCATGTTTGTCTCATTTCTTCTTCCTTGAATTTCTAAATGCCTTTCCATTTTTACTTAGTAAGAGAAGAGACCTAAGCCTTTATTTCACTAGTAACACCACAAAATTTCTAGGTTCTGAATTACGTAATTTGTGTTATTGTACCAGATGTCTTAGCTCTAAGTCTCTCATGACAGAACCCTCTGAATCGCTGGCTCATGTTCCACAGATTATATTTAAGGCCTGCATATTTCACAACAAGATTTCTTTTCATCTCAATTGTGGGTTATTTCTACCAATTCTGTAACTCATATCTTCCTCAGATTAATATTTTCTGCTATGTGGGAGAACATTTTGAGTAGTCCGTTTCACTACACAGGGGACAGCCGGTGAACATTCTGCGTCATTGCATTGGCAAATATGTATGTATTTTGCCATCGCATTGGACAAATGGTCCCAACGAAGGCCGTCATGGATCCTATGGCAGCAGTGGGGGTAGCCCTTCAGAGGTCTCCGACTCAGCACCCCATGCCCCTTTGGACCGCCCACTGGGTGAAAGCTATCCCTAGTCAAGGGGCAGGGCCTTGGGAGGTGACTCTCCCATCTCAGCTGAGCACTGTCCTCACCCGGGGAACGGGGACTCAGCTGAGCGCCTTCTGCTGCCAGTACTTCAGAGACAGGTGAATGCATGCCTCAGGCACGCTGGGAGGTCCTGACAGGCTTCAGGACACGGAGACTGAGAGGAGTCCACTGAGTCCAGGTCTCCAGGACTAGCTAGGAGGCCTTTACTCGGGGGAGGAGCAGAGCCTGCCGTGGGCAGAGCGGCCTCCTAGTCGTTTTTGAAAGCTTTTGGGCTCAGGTTCCCTTGGGCTCAGCTCTGCTTTTCTCTGCAGCCCCAGTAACCCTGAAGGAGCCACATAAAGCTGACTCACACTTTATTTAATGATGATTTACTCAGAGGGTCAGCCCGGGAGAAAACGCTGAGGCTGGGAGTATGGGGGTGGAGGTTCCAGAGGTGGCGGCCTTATGGGGCCTGTGCTGCCTCCCCTGGTTAGCAGGTGCGAGCCTCAGAGCTGGGTGCTCCCTGGGGTCTGAGACAACAGCAGGCCTCGCCACAGCAGCCCACACCCACCCGTAGGACCCCATCTGCTTGCTGTCTTCCAGAGGATTTCTGATCTGGTCCCAGCACTTTCTCCTATTTCCAATGCCACAGTCTGCATCTTCTTACATTTTGTTCCTAGCATTTCAGAGAGATTTTGGTAAAGAGAGGAGTTAAGCACCTCCTCAGCCTGCTATTTTGAGCCAGAAGTGCACCCGTGATTTCTTGTCAAGATTTTATTAGGTTGAACCACATGAAATTGCATCTTATGCAGGTTAAAAACCATTGAATATTGGCAATTTCGCGTGGTTCAGTCTAACAAACTGTAAAATCATAGGGCATTGAATAAACAAGATAACTACGGAATGCCTTCATAACTCTCTTGAAAGAAATAACATTAATCATCAAGTTTTTTTTTAAGTTATCTTCTTCTTTTTCTTCTTTTTGATTCATTCATTCTTCAGTTTCAAGGAAGGGAACTGGTAAATTAGCACCAGTGCAATTCAAACACCGTGCTAGACATTTCAAATAACACTCTGTTGTTTCATTTACTTCTCTAACGCTGCTATAAGGTAGGCATTCTAAGTGGTTTGTGGTGGCAATAATTGGTAGCTGTGGACCATATCTTAAAGAGCATAGAGAATTGACTGGCTCAGAGACACAGGTGCTGTGGGCACACCCGAGGGATGCCCAGGCCCCTGGTGGCACATGGTTACTGTGACCAAACCTGCCTCATTCCCTCCTGCCCTCTGAGGACCAGTGTCACCAGTGGGCAGCGGGTATCCTGTCCATGTGAAATGCCCCCTGACTCCTACCAGTGGTGCTGAGAAGAACTGATGTCCTGAGCAGCCCAAGCTGGCATTTCCACCCATTGCTTGAGGTGTGAGTAACTAGAGTTGATCCCTTAGACAGTTTTGGATGCATCAGAGGAGGAGGGCTCCAAGAAGAAAGGAAGATATTCTCCCACTAGGCAGCACAAGGCTCAGCCTTGAATTTGAAGGAGCGAATTCTGTGCCAAGTCGATGACTCCGAATACACTGGTTGTGTCACTGTATATAAAGACGGAATGTGTTCCCAGAGAATATAGGGTGCAGTCCAAGTTGATAAGGCAGGTTTCAGTAGTGTTTATCAGAATGTTCCTGAGGAAGGGCCCAGACCGCGAGGGCTATAAGCTTGCTAGAACTTTGTTGGGGGGCAATGTGCTTCACCATGGCCTGTGGGGCTGTTTAAGGCCATTCAATCCCCTCTGCTTTGTGCCATGCTCGCCGAGTGCTCTTCTGATTACCCCTTCCTGCTGATGCGTGGCCCGAGCTCTCCGAGGTTGCAGAGAGGGTGGGCTCGGGAATCTCACAGCTTCATCTCACCAGGGCTGTGTATTGTGGACCTTCTCCAGCGACTCCCAGCGTTCCTCAGATCCAGGCCCTCATGCCATGTGTGAGCCCTTCCCTGTGAGTGTGGGTAGGATATAGACATTGGCTTCAAGGAAAAGAGCATGGCAAAACTGATGGGATATCACTTCTGAGATCAGTCGACAAAAAAACTGTGACTTCTGTCTTGTTCTCTCTCCCTCTGGCTCTCCTCATTAGCGTGATCTGATGAAGCCAGCTGTCATGTTGTGAGCTGCTCCCTAGAGAGCCCCACATGGCAAGGAACTGAGGGTGACCTCCAGGCAATAATCAGAGAGGAATTGAGGTCCTCAGTTTAATAGTCTGTGAGGAACTGAACACTGGAACATGTACTAAGTGAGCTTAGAAGTGCTCCCTTCCCTAGTTAAGTCTTCAGATGAGTCTGTAGCCCCAGCCAACAATGGCATTGCAGCCTTGTGGGAGTCCCCAGGTGGGCGGACTCAGCTAAGTCATGCCTGGGTTCCTGCCTTTCACACTATGAGGTAAGTTTTGGGGTAATTTTCTATTGTAATTGTCAGGATTCTCCAGAGAAACAGAACTAATAGGATATATGTGTGTATGTGTGTGCATATGTATACATATATATATATGTGGAATAGAGAGAAAGAAGGATAAATGAATGAGTTTATGAATGTGTATATGTATTTATTTTAAGGAATTGGTGCATGTGATTTGGCAGGCTTAGTGGACATAAAATCTGCAGGGTAGGCCAGCAGGCTTGATACCCAAACAAGAGCTATATTTTGAGGTTAAGGACAGTCTGCTGGAAGAATTATTTCTCTGCTGGCAGAGGTCAGTCTTTGTTCTATTAAGACCTTCAGTTGATTGCTGGAGGCCTACCCATGTGATAGAGGTAATTTGCTTTGCTCAAAATCCACTGACTTAAATGTTAATCTCTTCCAAAAAACAACTTCACAGAAATATCCAGAATAACAATTTTATTAAATACTTGGGTACTATGGCCCAGTCAAGTCGACATATGAAAGTGACTATCACAGCTACCCAGCCATGGATAATAAATACACTGCAGGAACTAGGGACAGTGCTTAATCCCATTAGGCCTCCATTCCTGCAACTCTGCAACAACAAAGGCTGTTGTTTGTAAAGATCATTGTAAGAATTAGCTGATAGGGCACTGCAGAGCCCTTGGTTCATGGTAAGTAAATGTCGGCTTCTTTCTTTTGATCTTGCTCCCTTTCCCCTGCACCTGGTAATGGTGGTGAGGGCAACTTGGACAGTGTTCATGATTATTCTGGGAAGTGGAAAGAAATCCACTTCATGATGAATCAACACATCAGTACTCTGTTTTTGTACACTAGCGTCTTTAAGGTTTGATTATTGTTTCCTTATCCCTGGAAAACTGGTGGGCGTCATATATACTACTTCAATGGATAGGAAAATAAGGAACCTGCCTCCATACTGTGATGACTGGGCCAACCAACACCAGCCTTTAAGACTTTTTAGATATAAGCTTTATGTGATTGAAGCTATAACAGATATCATCCCTTTTAACAGATAAACTAATTGTAGGGAAATTATGGGCCTTATCAAAGGCCACTCAGCTATTGACAGGGCAGCTGGGGTTTTAGCCCCAGTATTTCTCTTGGGCCCTTTTCAATATGTCATGACTCTTTCAAGTGCTTATAAAGTGCTGCACACTGTTATCCAAAACAGCTGACATTGCTAAAAAGATAGACATGGCAAAATAGTAACATACTAACAATTACGTGACCTTCAAAATGAGGGGATATGCAGATGACACCATTCATGAGGTCTCTCTCAATGTCTATGTACTCCTCACCTCCAGCCTGACGAAATTATTATGCCCTCCTTTGACTTTTTTTTAAGAGGTTCTTTTTTTTTTTGCCAGATATAGTGATATATAATTAATATATTTCATTGTGTAAGTTTAAGGTATCCACCATAATAATTTGATATATGTGTCTATTGCAAAATGATCACCACAGTGAGGTTAGTTAATATTATCTGTCACCTCACATAGTTGCCATTTGTGTGGGGGCAAGAGGAGACTTTTTAAATCTACTCTCTACTTTTTAAATCTACTCTCTAAGCAACTTTCAAATATATAACACAATATTGTCAACTGTAGTCACCACGCTGGACATTATATCCCCAGAACCTACTCATTGTATAACTAGAGATCTGTAGCCTTTGAGCAACTCTACCCACTCCACACACTGCCCCTGGCCTGGCAATAATCTGTTCTTTATTTCTGAGGTTTTCTTTTTCTTTTTTTTTTTTTTTACAATTCCACAGATAAGTGAGATCATACAGTATTTGTCTTTGTCTGACTGATTTCACTTAGAATAATGTCCTTGGGGTCCATCCATGTTGTCACAAATGGCAGGATTTCCTTCTTTTTTAAGGCCAAATAATATTCCATTGTGTATAAATACCACATTTCCTTTATCCATTCATGTGTTGATGGACACTGAGGTTGTTTCCATGTCTTGGCTATTGTGAATAATTTTGCAAGGAACATGATATCTCTTCAAGTGTGATTTCATTTCTTTCAAATACATACCTAGGAATGAAATTGCTGGGTCAGATGGTATAGTTCTATCTTTAATTTCTTTGGAAACTTCCATACTGTTTCCTGTAAAGGCTAATTTATATTCCTACCTATTTGATGAAGCAATTGCATTAGACCCTTGGAATAAGGGACAATGACCTGTGCCTAAGTTAGGTGGTAGGTTTATGGGGGGTTATTTTATTATGCTTCACAACTTACATATATATTATGTAAGTACTTTTATTTATATTAACTGTTATACAATAAATTACACAAAAAATAAAACAACTAAAAGAAGATACATCAAAATCCTAAAATGCTTTTGTTATAAAAAAGTTATATTCTTTATCTTTTTTGGTATATTTTTTCAACTTTTCTATATAGTAAATGTTCCTATTAGAAAAAACATAAGCATTATTAAGGGTAAAACAAGACTTTTTGAATTAAAATAATATTTCAGCCTGTATCATTTCTAGGAAGAATTAGTTTCATAAGTTTATTACAGATTCAGTAGATACTTGTTCATGTTTAGATTCTTTTTCTCCTTTGTCCTGAATTTGACTTTCATAAGTTTCACAGAGCCCCCTGGATAAGCATCTTTCATTGTGGCATTTTTTTGTTTGTGTTTAAGGGTACATGATGTTTTCAAATGTTCTAGACTATTTCACCTGTCCTGGTTTTATGTTTTTGTGGGCCTTGGCTATGTTTTTCTCAAAGAACAATAACCAGAGCTTTGCTATTATTTCAGGAGCTGATGTTCCAAATATTGGTTGTAGGCAGCTCATGCTTAAGCTTTTCCTAGTGCCCTTCCTCATGGTGGCAACATTATCCTGTCCTCTTGGCCACTGAAACAATCGGGCCAATAGACTTTCAAAATTTTTTTCTTCTCTCACTAATGATGAGGGCATAGGATACAGAATTTCCCTGCTTCCTCTGTTTCATCCAAGAAAATACGTCATGTATTACTATTACTAATGGTGATTCTAACATTAATGGCAGGGTATTTGTATCGTACCTCGGGTTTATACATTGCTTTTACACATGTTATTTACCTTTTACATAGATTGTATCATTAATGTTCCCAACCTCTCAGGTATGCAGGGGGAGCATTATTACCATTACCACTTTTCAGATAAAGATAATCATTTAAGGAGCTTAAATGATTTTCTTTGCTGAAGTTAATCTTTTCATTTTAGTTAGAATACGTGAAAATTACTACTACACTTCTTAATCAAAGACTACTTGCACAGGGTTTTAAAAAATGCATGGATTATATACATAAACATATGTGAATGGATCATACATACCTTATAAACATTAAAGTTTTTTCTCTTTATATAGTGCAGAAAAGATATTAATCAACACAGACTTAGCTGAGCGGCTGTGTCTGTTGATGTCAGGGTCATGTGGTGGTCGTGCTGACTGTGATCACTTCCTCTTTAGAGTTGAAAGAATGTGGCCAAAGGGAAAAAAAAATCATGATTTGTGTGTTTCTTTTGTGAATAAGCCTAACCACAGCATTTAGTTCTTAGGGCAACATTGGCCTGTAGTCAGCTCTGTGAAAGGCTGGATGCGTAAAATGCTGATAAAGACGATGGCGAGAGTTTTGGCAGAATGGGATACAGCCTGGAGGTTTCCTGTGGATCATGTGGCAAGCAAAAGGTGGACTGTGATTCTTTTATCATCCACTTTCCAGAAGCCTTTTAAGCTGTCTTCCTGTTTGTGATTCAAAAATTAACCCAGAGCTTAGCACAGATGAGAAGTTGTTCCGTCTGCAACCCTTTGATACTAGAAGTCAAGTGTTTGCTGAACTTCTGTTTTAGAATGGTGGTTGTATTTGTTTCTTTCTTGGAATCCCATTACTCTATTCAGGTAGTTAAATGTGGGTCATCTACTCCCTCAACTATGGAAGTGGAAAACAAAGGGGTCAGATTCTTAGCTTTTGAATTCAGAAGGTAAGATCCAGCTGCTAATGTATAATATTTGGAAGAATATTTGCAGGGTCAGTTATTCCCCTTAAAGAAGACAAAAATTCTCTAGACTAGAGAGAGAACTGGAGAGGGGAGCAGTACAGCTATATACTGGCATGGGTCTCTGGGTAGGGGCCTTACATCTCACCCCTATCTTGGTCAAAACCTCCAGGCAGACGATAGAACTCTGAGATCCCCAAGTGAGTTTGGAGATTGGAGAGCAGACAGAACCTGTGCTTCACTTCCTGGGTGGGAAGGGGTGTCCAGGAAAGCAGCAAGGCCCCAGAACTAGTAGTAGATGTCTGGCAAAATCTAAACAAGGCCACCCTCACTCCCAACCACATCTCAACAGTCTGATAATGTGTAAGGGTTTTTTTAAATTCAACACTGGTTTGGAGGTGGTCTGAATGGACTGAGAAAACCCTGTAGTGACTAGAAGAAAAGCCAGAAGTGGCTAAGATTACCTTTTTACAATCAGTAGACTAGGGTTTCCCAGTAGATATTTTGGCTATCCCAAACAAAGGACATTATTGCTTTTGTATCCCTCAGTCTATGACCCATTAAGTCTGTACCTTCCCGGCTGTCCAAAGCTCATGATGAGAATGCAGTCACAATGCAGCATAATTGGTGAGTTTGCCAAGAAAGGACTTGGCTCAACCATCTTTTCCAAAACACGGATCTCGTCCAAGCCATCGGAAGCACATATAATCACTATGGTTCTTTTAGTGGCTTGACTCTAAAACTCATGAGTGCTTTTCTGTTAGCTTGGTATAAGCACCAACGACTTTGCAGCTCTTGAGAGAGAAAAGCTCTTTGATTGTCAGAGACCAGTGATGGCAAAGTGCTTATGGAAAGACCACGATACTAAGACCCACACTTTGTTACACAACTGTTAAGACACAGGGTCTTACCCGCCATTGACTCTTAGAGCCTGGGTAATTTCTCACACCCAGTCATGCAAATGACACATAAGAAATGATAAAATCAGATCAGGAAGTTTCCAAAAACATGGAAGTTGTTCCACAAATGTAACAATAGTCGAGGAACATGCGCTATGAGGTCATCACCATCTTGGTGAGCTGGTTTCTTTTCCCAGATGAAAAGTATCCAAGAGAAAAAAATACAGGGTCAAGGTTTAATGTGGAGAACTGTACTGGATGTCTTAATACATGGTAAAAGATTTCCGAAAAGGTCAGACCAGAGCTTGTAATATCTGCTTTCAGTTATGGACACCGGTAGTGCCTATTGTGGGGCACATTTCTTCACAATACAATCTTTGAGAAGAGATAAACCACCTGGACAGGAAACTGTGTCCACCAGCACATGAGGTGTGGCCTTAGGTGGGAGCTCTGAGGCCCCAGGATTTAATTCCTCCATCAAAAGAGGCATGCATGCATGAGACCTGTCAATCTACCTGAGCTAAAATAGGAAGAAAATGTTTAAGCTTTAATCTGGTCACAATCAAACTGTCCTCTCAGATCTTACAAGCTACACACAATCATTCCCTCAAAATGCTGCTTTGGGGAACCCTTTAAAAATGAAAGCCCATTTTCTCATAAATAATTTTTTTTTTAAACTGCAATCCTCCCTTTTGAGTGCTCCAGTGTGGGAGTTGAAATTGCACTGAAAACTCTCTGAACTGTACTAAATCATCCCCTGGCTGTGTATCAGCTACAGTTCGTTTCATCTTGATGGAGCCTTTGCTTCCCAGACATGTTGAACAGAACAATGAGTGTGTGCATCATTTTGTAAGCTAGGCAGGGAGAGAAGTTGGTTGAAAGCTAAAGAGGCAGTGAGTGGCCATCCCCAAAAGACACTGGGTTTGACTTCTTCTGAAACTAGATGTGAGTTTCATAACAGATGCAATCAGTATCATCTGGCCCTTTTGTGGAATTGGAACACAGATGCAGGTTGAGAATGTAAAGTTCTGTCTGGAAGGGCAAAGAGGAAACACAGCTTACTCTATCCAAAAAATAATTTAGAATGGTTGTTGAAAAAAAAGGTCAACTAAACTGTCCTGTTCAATTGACTTTCTGTTCTCAAGTATTTCATTGTTTCATTTATAGAAAGTGTTTACTTTCTGTCTGTATATCCACCTCTGTTCTATCCAAAATAGGTTGATTTCCACATGGTTATTTACCCAGATCTGATTAATTATTCTATCATGTAGCCCAATGATCTGAGTACAATATCACCCTAGATGTAAATTATTCTCCCATAGATGGGAAAGGGCTTTTTCTACAGGCACAAGACTATAGAATTCAATATCCAAACTGTGGCATAATTTTGAGTATGAGAGGAGATGTTGATAATCACAGCAGGACTAGTACCTGCCAGAACTGTACTGGACAAATTGAGATGCGTGGTGCCCCATCTATGGATCACAAACAACACTTAAAGAAAAATCACTTTCTCTAAAGTAAACAATGACCTTCATGCTTAGAAATGCTCATTTACTTCACTTTTTTCTTTCTAGAAAGTAGCTTTTTATTTCATTTCATATTTTACTGTCTATAAAGAAGGAACAGTCCCTGTACCCAGGTTTTCCATCCAACTATTTTTATTTATGTCAGAGGGAGGCATAGGTGAGGCAGTGCTATGGAATGAATGTTTCTGTCCCTCTGAAATTCATGTTGAAATTCTAATTCCTAATGTGATGGTATTAGGAAGTGGGGCCTCTGGAAGGTAGTTAGGTCATGAGGGTGGACCTCTCATGAATTTATAAGAGCTCTTATGAAAGAGACGCCAATGAGCTCTCTCACCCCTGCACCATGGCAGGTCACAGTGAGAAAATGGCCATCTATGAACCTGGAAACTCTGACTAGACATGGAATCTATTAGCACCTTGACCTTGGACTTCCCAGACTCTATAACTATGAGAAGTAAATGACTAAGCTACCCAGTCTGTGTATTTTTGTTACATCAACCCAACCAGACTAAGACAGGCAGGCTGTGGTGGATATGGGGAAGGGAAGTGTTTTGGGGGGTTATATTCAATTGACTAATCTATTTCTGTCTTTCTGAGTAGCCACCCCTCCCACCCATCACCCCACCTTATGAATCAAGAATTCAAAAAGAGGAGGACAGTACTCTCTGAGGCAAAGTACTAAAAGTACATGTAGTGTTTAGGTCACCCCAACGGCTGAATTAGATGAACTTGATTCAACATGAGATGTTCAAAGGAAGGGGGCTCCCTGAAGAGGTGACTTAGCTCTATCGGGAGACCCACTAAGAGGAAATCTCCTGTCTGAGAAGTCACAGTGGAATTTCCTTGATTAAAAAAAGAAAAATTACTTTATAACCTTCAGACCACCTCTTGTGCATCTCCACCTATCCCCTCTTCACAAATATCACCCCAAGTCATCCTGAAAGGTGGACATGTAGCTTCGTCCTAAAGGACTCCAGAGATGGGACTCCTTCTGTCACTCTTTGAAGTATTTTATTTTGAAATAATTTCATGATTTACAGAAAAATAGGAAGAATAGAATACTGCAAAGAAGTCACAGATACTCTCTGTCCAGATTCCCCAAATGTTAACATTTTATCACATTTGCTTTTATTCTCCCGTTTCTCTCTCCTCTCTTTCTCTCTCTCACACACAAACTTCTCTTCTGAATCATTTGAGAAAAGTTGCAGATAAGAAGCCCTTTACCTTTAGAAGTTTTATGTATATTTACTAAAACAAGGACATTCTCTTACGTAACTACAGTACAAAATCAGGAAATTAACATCAACACATCAACCTGTAAACCACTTTCAGGTTTTGCCAGTTGTTCCATTAATGTCCTTCATAGCAAAAAAAATACCACATCATATGTTGAAATCAGTTATATCTCTTTAGTCTCCTTTAGTCTGGAATATTCCTCAGTTTTTGACACTGACATTTCTCAAGTATAAAAGCCTCATATTTTGTAGAATGCCCCTCAGTTTGGGTTTGTTTGCTATTTCCTCCTGATCAGATTCAGGTAGAAGTCTGTTTCCAGTATTTTAAAGGCTTCTGTACCGGATGCTTATTTTCTAATGGTCAACTCATCCCTAAAGCTGCTATTTCATCCAAGTCCCACTCATCAAGTGGCTGCCTAGATCCAATATAGCCAGAGACCCTCGACCTTCGCTGTGCACTGGACCACTTAGGTCAGCCACTCACCATATTAATGTGTTGAGACCTGAACAAGGTGTTTAGGTTAACCACTCACCATATTAATGTGTTGAAACCTGAACAAGGTGTTTAGGTTAACCACTCACCATATTAATGTGTTGAAACCTGAACAAGGTGTTAAGGTTAACCACTCACCATATTAATCAGCATCTCTTGTGTTGAAACCTGAACATGGTGTTTAAAAATCTTTCTAGATGATTCTGATGTATAGCCAGGGGTTTGCTTCCCCCCTTCCCTTTTGAATAGGTGCTGAGTTTCAATCCATCTTGCATTAAACTTGATTAATAAAAGTGAAAGTCTTGCTTGCTAGCAAGGCGATCTGTTGATGTCACTGCAGTGTGAGTCTACATTGCGAGTGGACATTGTGAGTGGGGACATGTGGCTGCTTTCCATCTGTCGGGCAATGCCAAAGGAGTGCCCAGGCAGCTCCTGCTCTGGTGACGCACAAGCAGAAGAGTCTTGCTCTGAAGCAAGAGGTTTCTCAACCTTTGCACTATGGACACTTGCAGCTGGATAATCCTTTGTTGTATGGGTTTTCCTGTGCATTGTGGGACGTTTGGTGCCAGCTCTGGCTTCTGTCTACTAAATGCAAGTAGCATTCCCTAACCATGACAATAAAAAAATGTCTTCAGACATTGTCCAATGTCCCATGGGGAGGGGGGATTTGTTTGAATTGCCCCCATTGAGAACCACCGCTCTAGACTTCCCTACCTCCAGACCTTTGATCAAACTACCTTTCACACCCATCTCCACTTGTCCTCTAAGACCAGCTGGATCATAGAGAGTATAGCATTTATGTGGTTATATTATTGGCTTGGTTTTCAGACTATCCTGGGTTCAACTTTTTACTCTGCTACTTACTTCCTTGCTCAAGGAAACAGGAGCAGAACCCATGCCTGAATACTCCCAGCGAAAAGCTCCCTACCCCACATGAAGCTTTGAAAGATCAAGGACAATTCCAGGGAAGGTGAAAGTCGTGGCCACATGAGCTCTGGGCAGTGCTGTAATAACCACGAATTGGCAGTACAGGTGAGGTCATTAATCATGCTAAATTGGATAAGTCAGAACTAATTCTGTTCAAGGGAGCATTTAAAGGCACAGAATCCCTTAAGTACCATCCCCTGAAAATAATTTTTTAAAAAGGGAACAGAAAAGTATAGGAATACTTTAATCTCTTCAAGCAAAGAATTGACATTCCAGAACATTGAACCTTCACAAGATGTCAACCCTTAACTATTAAAAGGACCTTTGCCTCTGAGGACATAGACAGATGAGCACAGCGAATATGACTACTCCAGGATGAACTGAAGGACACACACACACACACACACACACACACACACACACACACACATACACACACACACACACAAGCAGACATCCCCAGGCACTCAATAAACATGTTAGATAGTAAAGCACTAAGGGGGCTTACTCTCCCTATAGAGCTGTATATTAATAGGAATTCTGTTGGCTCTTTTGGAGCCTCAGAGAATTCCTTTTGCTGCCAAGAAGCTGTAGCTTCCTATGAGATAATAGGCCATAACAGTTCATTCATCATAACCAGTGAGTTGGCAGCTTTTGTCATCTTGTTCCTTCTCCCCTTCTGTGAAGCTGGGTATTAATTACACTGAAGAACTCTTAGTAAAGTGGTTAGCAAGCTGTACGTGCCTCGGGGAGGTATGTGGGCACAAAGGCATGCTTGTGTGTGTGTGTGTGTGTGTGTGTGTGTGTGTGTGACTCTTTCATCCAGACACAGAGCTGCCATCTTTTCCCTACAATCAGTCATTTTCAAGGGCAATGTTAAAGCTATTTATCAGTCAGTCCTGTTCTAGAGTAGAAATTAGCCGCATCCCTATAGCAGAGGCCCTTTGCTCTAGGCTCTTGCTTGTTGGTTAGGAGGTTCCTAGGGGATCAGGCAGCTGGGATCTGGGGTGGGAGAGAATAGGAGGGGGAGAGGAAAAACACCCAAGAACTCCAGGCAGCAGCTAATTAGGAATGCTGGAGGGGAATTAGCTTGATACTTCAGCAGGTGTGTGCTGGCTACTACCACCACTGGATGTATATCTGGCTTATGGCATATGCCTTTATTTTATAGGCACAGGTTCACAAGGCCAGCTCTTAAGAGAAGAAGTTCTCAAACTTGGGTCCACAGTTGGAGAATCCCTAAGTTTGCTTGTCATAAACACAGATTCCTGGAACGGCTGTTCGGGCATGTGTATTTTAAGCAGAGTTCCGAAATGATGCCTGAGTTTTGATCTGTTCTTCAAAAAGTGTATTCTCAAAATAAGAAGATTCTGGTGGTTCTGAAAGATGGCATGGCCCTAAAACAAGTAAAAAGAGAGATCTGAATTATCTTATCATAGAGAGGGAGGCCCAGATATGATGTAATAGCTTTTGAACAATTTTAATGAGCGTGTGCTCCAACAGGAGCTTGAGGGAGAGAACTAAGCTAAAGCTTTCTTCTTCTTTATTATTTTTCTCTTTATTCTTATTCATGATTATAATTTATTAATAATCAGAGATAGCATGTATTAGTACTTACTGTATGTCAGGTGTCACTCCAAAGGCCTTATGAATCATTTTATTTTATTAATAGACATTGATCCCACTTTACAGATAAGGAGACTAGGGCTCAGAGAGGTTAAGTAACTAATGTGTTCAAGGACACAGAGTTAATAAATAGCACTACTTCCCCCAAGCCTGTACTATTCATCACAATACTACCAGCCTCCCACTATCATCTTTAATGGCACCTTTCTTTCACTGAGTAACAAATATACAGGAAGCGCCACGAGGCCAGGGACCGTTTTTGTTTCATTCACTTCTATTTACCCAGGATCTACCAGAATCGTGAGCTACTCAATTCAACTTTTTTAATTGTATAAAAGAAAATTTCAAGATGCGTACTTTAGAACAAATAATGCACATTTTCCCTAGTGATTTGAGTAAGCTTATCAAAAAGAAGCCACTCAAACAGCCAATGTGCAACTTAGGTCATTGCTCTATTCCTATGGCAACTGACAACTCGAACTAGGTTACCTGCTGTGTTAAGAGAAAATGATGCAGTCGTAATCCTTGAGTTCTTCTGCAAAGAAGCTCTCTATCTTCGTCTGTTGGAAATGTTTCTGTTCACTTTCTAAATCACACTGTGGAACCAAATCACACTTTGTAGACCACTGAGCTGAAGCCTAGGAGGAGCCATCTGTATTGGATGCAATGACAACACCAGAAATAATCTTACCCTGGGAGTTACTGATGCGCGCAAGCCTGCAGAGCAAGTTAGCAGAGAATTGCGTTGAGGCTCTTCCTGGCCTTCAATGCAAATAGAGCGTCACACTCTTTCCCAAAAGCCAATCCCAGAGGCAATGACAGAGGTCTGGCCCCAAGTCAAGACTATCTTTTCCTCTAAATCTTAAATGTATAAAATGAAACCTCAGGATTTTATTCTGGTTACTGTTATCAAGGTCTGACGGAAAAGCTACCAGAATTACTCTTCACTGCAGTTTATTTGGGAAAAACATTGTACCATTAAAATCTTCATGAGTGATGGGATTAAAGTATGGAATTCCCACCTTTTAAGATACATCTCCAAACATCCACCCTCCACAAAACCAACACAGATTCCTTCAATCCTCATTCTATACCACATATTCATATTCATACTTATATTCTATATTCTAATCTGGGCTCAGATTTGATACCACACAGCTAGTATTTGGTTATATACTGATAGTGTTTATTTATTGATCAATATGTGCTTGCCTTGCTTTCTCAAATATTTATTGGTTCTTTAATGGAGACCAGGTCTTCATTTCTTTACCTTCACCTGAATACACACTCACACACATACACCATAGAACCTTACCGAACCTTTCATTCTGTGTATATGTAATTGCTATACGTACTGTGTATGTATGACGAGAACATGTAATACTTAGTAAGATATATACTTAAACAAAAATAAATAGATATTAAACTCCACCATTTTTTCCAGGGATGGAGTCTGGAACTCCACATTTTATACAATCATTTAAGTAGTCTGATGCAAGTGGTCCAAGGTCACACTTTGTGAAACACTGCTCTGGGCTTTGGGTCTGACAAAATTCTTAGCAAATGTAAGAATCACCTGGGGGAACTACTAAGAATTCCCAAGTTGAAAACACAGAAGTTCTAACTACATGGGTATGGGATGGGGCCCAGATGATTCCAATGCAGGTGATCTATGGGTCCAACTTGAGAAAGACCAGTCTTATAGAGGTTCAACAACTATATTGGTAAGCTGTTCTAGCTCCTTGGAAATAAGCAAATGCTGAATTTGATTGTGGGAAATGTCTTCCCTGCCTACCTTTTCTAGAGGCAGCTCTGGAGTTAGATCTTAACTCTGGCTGTGCTGGACATATTTAGCAGATGTTAGGTAAGGAGCCCACTCTTTGGGTCCCTATTTCCTAATCTGTAAAATGGGATAATAATGATTCTCTTGCATGGTTGTAGTGAAAACTGAAGATTGTGGAGCTCCTGGCATATAGAATGTATCTAACAAGCAGCAGCTATTACAAGTAGCCATGATGTATCACAAATCTTGTCTTTTTCTCATAAATGTAGTAACTTTACATAATAATACAGATTTTCAAGGAAGCTAGCAGAAGTATATGATAGAAAGAAGAATCAGATGGCATCAAATTCCATTTTTACCAAAACAAAGATGGCTCCTCCAGGCCTGTGTGACAGGATTGCTGTGATTTATGAGAAGCTAAAGACATGTACTGGCCTCCTGGGAAGCTAGAGAACTTTCTACCAGCATTGGTCTGGGGCTGAAGAACAGACATGCCCTGGCAGTTAGAATGTGCTCTTCAAGAGCACAACTAGGCAAAGAACCCTTATTTCCTGTGGCTCCCTAGGAAATGGCTAGCAGAACCTTCTCTCATGTCATGTGCGGTGTAAACTGGGAGAAGATCTGAGGATAAAATGAAAGTTCCTGTAGCCAGGATTCTCACCTGGCCCTGGCTGGCTACCTCACTGCATGGGTGTGGGCAATACATTGTTACTGACTCTATATAAAGAGCTCTGCCCAGTGCTCTGGGTGACACAGTGACACAGCTGCAGGAGAGCAGAGCAGAGGCTAGAGTGGTGGCAGCGCTGAGGACAGAGGCCCAGAGGACAGCTGTGTGGACAGAGAGGCCCAGAGGCAGAGAACAACTAACTTGCTGCATGCAGGCTCGCTCTGAGTGGACGGGATTCTAGTGACTGACCTGCCACCGTGCAAATAAAGTTTCACCCCAAGAACGCTCTACTGTCATTTCTTTGGTCACATTGAATCCATAGTGAACTTGCCTGGGGCCAAAATCCATTGGCAAGACGAGGCCTTTTGTGTGGACACGAAATTTTCCCTGAAAGTGAGGTTCATGGATGAGAGCGTACTCTGCACCAAGGCTTCCGACTTGCACCCAGAGTGATTCAATAATTAGCGATACCAAGTCACCATAATTTTCTGGCACTGTGGCAGAAATAGATTTCCACTTAGCCTTTCAAAGGAGCACCTAGTAGCCATTATCCTTTCAGTTATATAAACTTCTATGGAGCCCAGTTTTGGACACTGGCTGGGCTCTCCATGGAGAAGGATGAATCAAACAGGCTTTTACCCTGCAAGGGGTGAGTGTTTATACAAACCTTTCCCTTTCCCACTATGCTCTCCTACCCCCAAAACACACACAGTCTTCCATCTTAGATTAAGGTGAATATTTGGCCGAACTAATTTCTCTCTCCATGACTTCCATTATGGGTCATTTTCATTTAACTTCTTATTGAACTTCACACTAAAAACCTTTCACAGGAGTAAAATATTCATGATCGTTAAACATACATATATTTAATAGGCTTTCACTGTCATAAATTTGTTCCCACTCTTTAGGGAAGACTCAAAGCCAAATTGTAGGGCCAAATTGTGGGATTTTCCTTGGGGCTTGGTTTGGAGCCCTCTTTTATTTTTCCTGGAAAGAGCACTGGACTCCTGGAAGAGGCCGTGCATGAGTAAATGGCTGCTCTTAAATCTCAATTTACTTGTCAGTGGAGTTGATATTCGCTCTGCCTACTGCACCAGGTTAGTGCAATAATCAGAAATGTTATTCAATATGAAAGTGCTCTGTAAGTGGTGAAGCACAATACAAATTGAGAATATTGATATATTTCTACTCTCTACTCCCAAACCTCAACCTCTCTCTCCTTCTTGCAGGGAGAGTGAGGTCTTACTCTTATTCATCACATGAATCTATTCCTGAGAGTTCATCCTAATCAATTTCAGAAGGAATGCAGCCAAGTTCTCTGTTCCTCAGTGTCCCTTTCTCTGCCCCTGCCCACCCCCATTTTCAAGCGGCAGCAAGAGGGAACTAGGGCAGGGTGAACCTGCACATACCACAAAAGGCTGCTATAAAGAAGCAATAGAAACCAGTCAACTAAATGAAACAGTTAAAAGAAATAAGCAAATATAGTGGTGACTTTTGGAGGGCTGACCAGTTTTCTCAGCACTGAAACTTTTATCTCTGTTGAGGAATCCTCCCATTCCAGCAACAGTGAGTGGTAGAATGAGGAGAGGGGAACTTCCTGGGCTCTGCATACAACCTCAGGGTGGCTGCCCATTGCTGTCCACCTGTAAAGCAGATACTGAGTTCACCCATCTTCCCTACCCCTACTTGGTTAGTCAAATTAACACTGGATGACCAGGATTCTAATGAAGACCTGGGAGGGTTATGGATCTAGAAACTATATTTCCCAGCCTCCTTTGCAGCTAGGCATGGCCATAGGACTAAGTTTGGGCCAATGGAATTCAAGTGGAAGTGAGGCAGGCGATTTCTCAGTCTCATTTTGAAAGAAACCTGGTTGTCCTCTAGGTCACATTTCTCCTTCCCCTAGGCTGGGAAATGGAGGAAGCTGGAGCAGTCAGCCACCTTGGATCCAGAAGTAGAACCACGTATGGAACATGGCAGGGCTGGCTGCCAGGATTCCTGGATGACAGTGCATGGCAGAGCTACTGACCACCACCAAATGCCAGCTACTTCCAAACTATTATGCGCAAACATACTCTTCCATAAGGTGCTCTATCTGTAGTTCTCTTTCCACAGCACCCTAGCACCCTAACACAGGATTTTATCCATCCAGGATGCTTGGAATATTCAGGAAAGGTATAGAAAATCACAAACCAATGCAAATAAGGAAAGAAATTCCAATTTTGTAGATGGAACTAACAATCATGATAGCTTGTGCAGCAAACATGATAGGTCAGCGCTGAGATGTTAAATGATGAAAGAGGAAACCACAGAAAAAGAAAATCACAGAAAGCCAAATTGGGACAAAGTGCACAGGAGGCCACTTTGTCTATTCTTCTCAGTTTAGTGACAGATGTAACTCAGCAGCATTTGACCTTTGTTTGAACTCTTTCCCCACTCTCATAATAGTCATGACACCCTTAAATTTTTTATGAATTATTGTTCCAGAATAATTTTAAATATCAGTAGACTGTTGCATCTAATATAATTTTTGTATAAAAAGGAAAAAGTATCAAATCCAGCTAAGGCATAGAGGAAAATGAATCACTGGAGTAGTATTAATAGGGCGCTGTCACGTTAATAGGCATGAGTCAAAGATATGTGACAAAAAACAAGATGGAAGCTGGCAAGAGAGAATTACATCTCATTCAGTCAACATAACCGTGAGGAAATACAGTAGCTAGATCATGATGTAAAATTACAAAGTATAATTACTTTGAGGATATTACAAAATTTCTGGCTGGAATTTGGAATCCTGATTAGAAATCATGGGGAAAGGTAAAATTGATATTATATTAATTCTTCACAACTCCTGACCTAAAGTATAAGCATAAATGCACACAGGACTGGACCACAAAGTGTTGCCTAAGCGCATCCTGCCCCCAATGGGCCTGCTGCAGTTCCATGAGTCAGAGGAGTTGAAGGTTTGGGGAGGTGAAAGGCAAATTGCTGAGGTCTAATAAAGGGTAAAGAGGGTAACAGGGGCATTAATGCTGTAATAAGAAGGGGAAACTTAATCACTGTGTTTCTTGGAGATCTCTTATTTATATCTTAAAAACTATAGATTTTTTAAAAAGCTGATTCCAGCTGAACAGTGAGGCATTAAATATAATTAGTCATTTTTTTTCACAGATGTTACTTTTACTTTTTAAATATAAGTAGGAAAGGTGGGAAGCATGAAAGGAGGTGAGGAGAAGGAATGAATGAGTCGTCGTTATGCTGAGCAACAAGCAGTGTGTGGGGAGGCTGCACCGGAATGCCATGGGGGCCAGTGACGGGAAGGAGCTTGCCTACAGAGACAGTGGGGTCGGCACCATCAGCTTTAGGGATTTCCCCCTCCAGGCCTTACAGGGCTTTTATTAAAAGCTCAGAGTTGAAGGTGCTTGAGGAAGGAAACCAAATGATAGCTTGTGGCTTTTTCTTGATTACTAAAAATGATTCACTTCAGGATCACCTTAAATTGAATTTTTTCCCCTATGGACAAGGTCACCTTTTCTTAGAACAAAACATTCCATTCACAACCACAAACGTTCTGTAATCCTGCAGCCTTACTTTGCTAGGACTCCTTCCATCAATGTCCTCCAAGGATACATCTGTCCCTGAAATGCAGTTTCGCTGGGTCCTAGGCATGCCTAAAAGGGAACCCTTACAATTCCAGGGCATACACACTTTCCTTATCCACGGGAATCACTAGAAAATAGGGAGGGAATCTGAAGGGATGAATGGTTGTTTTCGGCAGCTAGACCAGCACTTGCAAAGGCACAGGGGCATGAATGAGGAGACAGGATTCAGCAGCCAGCATGATAGCTCAGCTCTTTCCAGTTGCTGATGATGTCTTAACATTTCTTAGACTCCAAAACTGGAATTAAAAGGCTTAAAATGCAAAAATTCCTAAAACTGTGTCATCAGCAAACTTATTACACTGAATTGCGATGAGTCCATTAGGCAAGGATATGATACCAATATCAGTTCTCCACTATTATAGGTGGAGGAGAAGATGTAATGGTAATGGTAGTGCTTGGAAAGCTACTAAGAGGTGAGACACTGACAAACGTGGCTGACTCTGCACTTGAAAGACTGGTTGGTCTCAAAATCATTAAGCAAACTGACCAATTACAGGCAAGCAATTATTATTTCAATTTCTTCCAAGATCAATGTGTTTAAAAAGTGAATCTTGGCTTCCTAATACAATTAATTGATTTGGAGATGTTCGTATTATGCTGTCTTTTGACAGATTCCTAGGAAAGACTGTTTTTGTCAAAAATTGATTTTATCAATTTTCCTTTGAACTTTAATTATTATCTTTTTATTTTAGCATGTAATTTAATTGAATCTCAAACAGTCTGCTGAAATGATACAGAAGTATTTTAGAGAATAGAATGTCACGGTCTGAATATCTGTGCCCCTCCCCATTCATATGTTGAAATCTAACGCCCAGTGTGATGGTGGTAGGAGGTGGGACCTTTGGGAGGTGCTTAGGTCATGAGGTCCTTTACAAGGGCATATGAATGAGATTAGTGGCCTTGTAAAGGAGACCCTACAGAGCTCCCTAGTCCCCTTCTGCTATATGAGGTTATAGAAAAAGAGATGGCTGTCTGTGAAGAAGCAGGCTCTTACCAGATACTGAGTCTGCCAGCATTATGATCCTGGACTTCCCAGGCTCCAGACTGAGGAATAAATATTTGTTGTTTATAAGCCATCCACTTTATGGTATTTTGTTATGGGAGCCTAAATGGACTAAGTAAATAGATAAATTTATCTTTTCCAAATGAACATGTTTTCTACTCAGCAAGTAAACCAGATGTATTTTCCATCCATCCATCCACCAGGCTGCCATCCTGACTTTCTCTCCGTTCTTAGCATCTCACTGTGTTTTCCTTAGACTTAAGAGGGGAGTTCCTATACAACAATTACTGATCTCATTAACTTATAATTTCCAATTCTTTATACTTCGTAGTATTTTGGAGATAACCAAATCCATGCCAATTCTTCTCTACAATTAATTCTCTTCTAAAACTTCATGGTAAAGTATAAACACTAGATGTGTGGCAATCACGCATTCTACATTCCAGGGCTTCAGTAAATTAGAAAAATACTTGCACTCTATCCATTTGGACAGATGATGGGCCAGAGTACATTATTATCATATTCACAAAAGAAATTCAAATTGAGATAAACTCCCTAGGGCAAATACAGAAATCTTCAGATGCAGATAACAGTTTCATTCATTCTTTCCTCTATTTCTTATTGTATATCTACCACCTGCTTGCTACCTTTAGACCCCAGGGAAGCAGAAACAAAAGACTTGCCCTCTTTATGAACAGGAAAGACCACACAGTGTGGTGAGGGCTCTGAGAGAGACGTGCCTCGGTGCTGCAAGAACACAGAAGAGGGATACATAATTCAGACCAAGAAGTCAAGAACAGTTCCCACCCAAGGGAGGTAACTCCTAAGTAAGTTTGAAGATGAACTGCCATTTGCAAGGCAAAACGGAGCCAGAAGAGAATGATTATTGGAGCAGAAAAAAGAGCTTATTGCACAGACGTGAGGCATATAAAACAAACGTTATTTTGAAAACTGGAAATAGTTCAGAATAGCCTGTGGTGTATATTTGTGTGCATCTTGGCACAGCAAGGGCGGAAAGTCAAGGGCAATATAATGGGGAACACTCTATGCCAAGCTAGGGGAAATCAACTTTACCCTGAGAGTTATAGGGAACAATAATGGATTTTGAAGAAAGGCTTAAATTTTAGAATGACTGCTCCCTCATATTATTATTATTATAAATTAATAATAATAATAGAATAACTAAAACCTTAATATAAAGACAAACTGAAAACAGTTTTGCAATAACCAGTCCCAAAATAAGAAATAGCTATAGCTAATAAGCATATGAAACCACATTCAACTTAATTTAGAAAATGCCAAGGCTTCATTTTTCAATTATTGAATAAGAAAATATACTACTTAAATGTGAACAATTCTGGCAAGTGTGAATGAGACATTCAGTCTCAAACATTACAGAGGGAATAATTTATTACCTCTTTTCTGGGGAGCGATTGGATAAAATACATCAAAAGCTTCAAAAATATCCATATTCTTTAACCCAATAATTTCCCTTCTAGCCATTGATCCCAAGGAAATGAGAGGTAAGAATTAAAGATTCAAGCACAGAGTTGTTCACTTAGTGTTAATTAAAATGATTTTTTAAAATAAAGGACACAATCCCAATGCTCCAAAATAGAGGAGTGGTTAAATTATAATCCATTTATTTCATTTTCTAGACTATGAGGTGCTCATTAAAATAATACTTTAAAATAATTTCTAATGATACAGGATAATTCATTATGTGTTGGGTGAAGAAGATGTCAAGCAATAAAGTGGTATGTGGAGCATGATCCCAATGGTGATTAGAGAAAAACTATACACACATTTTATTTTTAAATTGGAAGGAAATAGCTTAATATATACACATATATATATGGCAATATTTAAGTTTTTAAGATAATGAAAATTTTTACTTTATTTTTCCAAGGCATTTTCCAAGGTTTAAGAAAAACAGTATGAGCGTGTATCACTTTTATAATTTCAAGTTATTGTTAAAAAGGGCAATATTAATTTATCTGTGGTGTAGAGGCCAAACTGGAGGCTGACAGAATGAAGACAGGCCGACCACATCAGGGGCTGCCGCGGTAATCCGAAAGAGAAAAGGGGTGGGCCTGGGCCAAGTCCATGGCAGGAGCCCAGAGAACAAAGAAGAAAGAAAGGCTTCAAAGGACATTGAAGAGAAGAGTTCTCAGAAAAGCCCTCATTGCTTGGAGGAGGGGCACAGGAGAAAGGAGGAGCCGCTGGGCTCCCGGGTTCTCGGTGAATCTGGGAAAGCAGCTGATTTGCAGGAATAAGGTATGAAACACTCCACTTTGGACATGTTTTGTTTGCTCTGCGTTTGGAATATCCACGTGGAGATGGCCAATAAATAGTTCCCTTTATAGATCTGGGCCCCAGGCGAGAAGTCCGGGCTTGAGAGAGAGACGGAAGTCATCAGGATATACATGGGACCTGAAGTCAGAATCTGGGATGAGGCACACACACACGAACTGCTGACTGAAGACAGAGCCTGGGAAGCCTGGCATGGGAAGGAAGGAAGGAGGAAGAGAAGATGAGAATGCAGATGAAGCGTAGCTGGAGAAGAGAGGAACACCAGAAAGGAAGAGTCAGACAGAAGCTCAAGAAGAGATTCACTTCACCAAGTGCAGGGGATCATCCGTGTGCCAGGCCGGGGAGGGGGAAGATCGGGACTAAAGAGGCGTCCATCGTGGCTGGAGGTAAGCAAAGGAGGGGAAGCCGCTGGAGGGAACACAACCTACATCCGTTATTAGGATGGAAGGGCCCTGGGCAAGGTTGCAGATTGAGAGGAAGGAGCCAGAGAAGAGGGAGGGATTCAGGAGCAAGAAGCATAGTGATGGATCCAGGAAGGTAGCAGGAAAGAGAAGCCAGATCCAAGTGCTACCATTTTTGACAGAAGAAATACTTCTTCCAATGAAACAGGAGAGAAGAAAGTTAGGAAGCAGTATAAGGAAAAGAAATGAGGTAAGCTTTATTAACAGCCATCCTCACTGACTGTAAGGCCAAGTCTTGTGCAATGGCTAAGAATGCCCCGGAGTCGGTCTGCCTGGCTTTGTATTCCGGTTTCTCCTCTTGGGGTGGCGGGGAGGGGGGAGGTGGAGAATAAAGAGAGGAGGGGGTGTTTTTGCTAACACTTATTGAGTACTTCCTATATGGAAGTTACTGTTCTAAGATGCAAACAATCTCATAAAGTAGACTATCCCCACTTTTACCTAGTGGCTTATGTTAAGGACCTGCCGAAGATCACACAGCTAGGCAGGGAGAGGGCATCACTTGGTGCTCAAACATGTGGACTCTGGTGCTAAACTACTTGCGTATGTAAGACCTTAGAGTTAGCATACAAGAAGCCATTTTAACAAATCTAAGTGAACCTAAGTGAAAGACAGAACAGGACTGACTTTGTTTTCGTGCCTAATCTTTATCTGAGGCCTAGACCGGGTCGGAAGAAACCTTGAAAAACCTCCTTACCACAGGAAGGCAGGAAGGCCTTATCTCAAGGCCAACCATCTGTGCCCAATGACCCAAGCGTACGAGATGTACGTGTCTTAAGAACACGGACGAATGGCCACCGGGGCCTGTAGACCCCCACCCCAGATAGTTTCCCTAGCAATGCTCCTGCTCCTTGAAGATAACATGCCTCTACCAGTAGGAATTGAGTAAGTTTGCATCCTTCATTTACATGAACGGACCCCAGTGAGGACTAGCAACCACCCACCTGACCATGGATAACATACCTTACAGGTTACATCATTATGGTCAGGCCAGCCGAACTTAACCAACAACAGTTGTTTAACCTCCAAAATCCCCAATCAGCTTGTGCTTAATTAGAATCCCCTCTTCCTGAACTTGTAATGTATAAAAATCCCTGCCAACCTGAGCTGGGAGCTCTCACTTTGGAACCGCTGTGTCGGTGACAGGTGGGAGTCCAAGCTCGAGCTTGAAATAAATGACCCTTTTGTGTTTGCATCGGAATCGGCTCCTTGGTGGTCTCTTGGGGACTTGCGACTTGGGCACAACATGTACACATCCTGCTTCTAACACAGTGAACCTCTCTGGGTCTCAGTTTCCTCATCTGTAGAAAATGAGTATGATATTGAACTGGCCTCTTCTCTTGATGTGAGGATCATAAATGAGTTAGTCATGTAGAATACTTAAGAATAGTACCTGGAACAGAGTAAGCACTCCATAAATGTTACCTGTTCTTTGAAGTGCTGTTTATAATTTATATAATATTATATATATTATATAATATACCTATTATATACAGTGTTATATATGGATTGAAGTGTTTATAATAGTGAGACATTGAAAGCCACCTAAGTGTTTAATAGAATAGGACTATTTAAATGAATTGAATGAGGTATATGAGGATAATAGCAAGGTCCTCTCCAAAACTTAAAAATGAGGAGGGCTTTTGAGGATGAAACTGTGGAAAGTCACCTATTAGCCAGATAATAAGATACGTAACTGGAAAGCACCCCCAGTCTGGAGCCCTGGGCATAACCTTGAACATAGCTAAAGCTGTTGCCATCAAGATGAGGCTGTGTGTGAGGCCCAACAGGAGGTGGCAAGAGTTGGCTGGGTCCTCCAAGCACTGTGTGGGGTATAGGGTTTCCTGAGGGTCCACCTCTAACATAAAAATGGATACATAAGAGCTGTTATAGGTTGAATTTGTCCCCCCCAAAAAATACATGTTGGAGTTCTAACCTCCAGTACCTTGGAATGGGACCTTATTTGGAAGACAGGTTTTTTAGAGAGGTAACCAAGTTGACATGAGGTCATTAGAGCAGGCCCAAGCCCACTGTGGCTAGTGTCCTCATTGAATGGGGAAACCTGGACGTGGACACACCCAGATACACTTCCCGCCACATGAACATGAAGGCACATGGCGGGGTGATGCTTCTTCAAGCCGAGGACTCCACAGGCTGCCAGCCAACCACCAGAAGCCAGGGGACAGGCGTGCGGCACAGTCTCCTTCACAGCCCTCAGGAGGAACCAGCCCTGTTGACACCATGATCTCAGGATTGTTGCTGAAAGATGATACATGTCTGTTTTTCAAGCCACTCAGTTTACGGTACATTGCTATGGCAACCCTAGAAAACAAATACAGAAGCCATAGTGCTAAGTCACTAAACACATAGGCGTTGCTCTGGTTCTGTGATCACCAAGCAATCATGGGATGATCTTTGGCTGGCCATGTTGCTCTCCCGACCTGCAGAGCTGGTTAGAGCCTGTTGCTTTGGTGGTTCTATTTCTCACCACGTTGGTGAAATGGTTTATATATCAGTCTCTTATGAGATTGCATGTGGTCCAAAGAGATTGAGCTACTTTTGGAATATTGACAATACCAGTTTTCTTAGTCAAAAAAGTGAACAGCTACTAGCTGGAATGTAATAAAGAGTTTACCACTGCAATGCTACTTGAGGACACCTCTGATGGCATATGTTGGGATTACATATTCCTTTCTCACTTGAAAATAATTACACTAGGCAGAGGGTTTAATTAATTCTTAGTAGATCCCATCTGACTTTGGAGGTACCCAATAAACAAATAGATGCTTATGTTTCTCTTTCTTTGCTTAAGGTTGCATTTACTTAATATGTAAGTTTTTGTATATAATTGAAGCTTATTTTATTATACATTTTTAAAATATAAAATAATTTGTGCTATAAATCATTAAAAATTAAATCATAATGTAGGGAAGAATAACGGCAGCATTGGATAATATGATCCCCAGAGGCCATCTGATACACCATTTAGCCTCTTATTTGTACATAAATATTCCCCAACAAGTGTCTATGATGTTCTGAAAATCTCTAGGAAAAGATAAATGGCATGAAAAAGAAATCCCCAACCACCTATGACAGGATTCATTCCAACTCTGAACCACCTTTTTATCCAATAAGTTAAAATATATATCTCCTGTAAATCCCACTACTGGTTTCTGCTTTTAATGGAGTGGGCACACAGGTAGCCAGTCACCCAGAGAAGATTCAAAGCCAGGCCTTGAAGAGGTCAGATCCTGTCTCTTTCGATTATACTTTGTTGCTTCCATCAAAAATACTCTAAATTCCTTCTTCATTTTCTTCCCTTACAGTGAAAATGCTTCTAAAAATTTTTTTCTCATTTCTGAACTCTCTTCAGGAGAACTTTGTGATAAAGGCTTGACACTGTTCATTGTGTTCCTTTATTATGTTTTCAGGGCCTGATCCTGAACTTGCATGGCTCTGCAGAACTGGCATCCTCTCACTGCAGCAGGCACCCCGTGAGGCATCCAATTTTGCAAGAAAAGATTTCAGTGCAAAGGTTCTGCAGACACTGATGAACTCAGCATGGGTTCTGCTAGGCCTGTGAGATGGGAAGATGCTGCCTCCAGTCACTTCAGGGGTATGAGGAAGAGTGGGGCTCCTCTCATTATAGGAATAATCCTAGCACAGCATCTTAGCCCTGGAATGGTGAAAGGGTTGTATCCAGCAACGCCTCTTTTTTTTTTTTTTACCTCCCAGAGAGTGCAGAAGTGCTAACCAGCCCAAAGGCTGAGTTCTTACTAAAATGACAATTGCTATGCAGCCCAGACAGGTAGAATCAACCAAAAAAAAAAGTAATGTGGAGGAGAAATGCTAAGAAATGCTAAGATTTCCCACAGGTGGAAGCACAGAACACATTTTTTCAGATTCACTGAAGGGCCAAATTGAATTTGAACTTGTCTGGGCATTCTAAAACATTTATCACTATGAATCTAATCATGCTAATGAAGTAGGGACTCAGTCTCTAATTCTCCCAGTTGATAAGAAAACGCCAAGTCCTTCATGTATATTATTCACTAAGACAAAGAAGTAACACATTTTTTTCAGAATGCTTCCTGCTAAAAGGAGTTAAGGGAATAAATTCTAGTTTTCTGTGAAAATCACTTGACTGTAATATGAATTTTGGGGGACACAAATATTCAGTCTATAGCAGAAATCAAAATACCCTCTGAATATAAGGGTAGTGCAGTTCTGAAGGCGGTTTTCTCAAGGTCATGTATCACTGATGCTCATGATTCTCAAGAGCACTTACTGGCCCCTCAAATGCAAACCATTTCAAGACTTTGTAGTTCATGGCAGAGAACCTGATGCAGGATTGCTCTTAGCAACAGCAATAGTGTTACCATTTGGGTGTCTGCTCTGTACTAAACATTTACTTTGCATTATCTTGTTCAGTATCACAATAACTCCTGCAAGCTCCTCTCCCTCATTTAATAGATGAGAAAAATGAGCCTCAGAGATACGGTGGGTGGCTTGCTATAGATCCAGGGCTGGAACCAAAGGCCTCCAGAAGCCTCTTTGCAGAACTGCACACAATGTCTGTAAACACTAAAGCAAAGTTACCTGACAAAACATGGATAAATATCAGCAACTTATCATTCTTCCCAAGGATCCATGCATGAAGCTTACAGTTTAAAGTTAATAAACATTTGAACCACTCATCTATACTTGTGCAATATCAGGGAACCTGAGACAACATTATCCCATTTAGGAAGCCCGTGTGTCTTTCAACCCAAGGGTCCATAAACCATGTATGCAGGGAAAAATTCTCAAGGATCTCTAGTGCTGACTTAATCATTTTAATTTTAATGTTATTAAAATAGGCATGAACGTAGAACTAGGTATAACCACTTTGTTCTTAAAGTTCTTATAATATTTAAAAAACACATGAATGTTCAAATTAAATATAAATGACAAAACTAGTACCGGTCAAATTAGCAGTGGCTTACAGTACTAATAGGATGTCGGCCTCTCTCAACAGGATTGTTCTAGTCCTGTACTGCCATCCTGTAGAGAATACAGCTCTTCCTCCTTTTCTTGCATGAAAACTAAATAAATACTTTCCTAAAATAAAAGGAGCATTGCCACCTACTACCTTGAAACCTGGGGTGAACTGACTTTTGTCTGCCTCATCTTTCTCATCTGTAAAATGGAAATACATAAACAGGAGCTACCCACGATGCATTATTGTAAAGTTAAAATAAGTGAATAAATGGAGAAGTTCTCATAATAGTGTCCAGCACACAGTAAATGCTCCTAATTATTATATTATTATTATTACAAATACAATTATTAAGAAAAATGTAAATATGGGAGCTGAGAGACAGTTTCAATACTTAATTGGTTATAAGGCAATTATACAAATAATCCAGAACCTAATTATATTAAATTTTTATATTATAAATGAAGATTGATTACTTAAAGGTATATATTGTATGCATATTATAACCTCTAGGGCAACTAGTAAAAAATTTTTAAAGAGATTAAAAGAAGCCAATAGTTCAGATGCAATGGAATAATAAAAATGCACAATTAATCCAAAAGCAGGTAGAAAAAGAGGAAGAAGAGAACAAAAACAGATGGAACAAACAGAAAACAAATTAGAAATGTAGGGGACTTTAATCCAACAACACAGTAACTACATTAAATGTAAATGATCTAAACAAATGAATTCAATGACAAAGATTATCAGATTGATGAAAAAGCAAAATTCAAATATATGCGATTGATAAGACTGCTTTAAATACAAAGCCATATATGGGCTTAAAGCCAAAGAATAGAAAAAGAAATAACATGTAAACACTAATCAAAAACAGCTGGAGAGGATATATTAAAGTTCTGTTATCACAGAAATGAATATATAGTATTTAAAAATATATAATAACCATATCTATATCTAAATCTCTTATCTCTCCAACCCTCTATCACCCTATTAAAGAACTCACAGATCCCTAATAAACAAGTCTAGGACATAAAAGGGAACGTGAACTAATCTTACCTAATACCTTGCCACAGAGGCTCTAAACCTACCATATCAATTTATTATCACCTTTTTATTTTATTCTTTGAAAACATGCATTTTGACATTTATTTCTCTGGATGAAGTTCAGATAAAGTGGAATAATTAATGAGCAGTAACATTAGACTGAAAGTTGTATGTGAATTCTAACTGGCTAAAAACAAATTTGAATTCTTCTCACTAATTAGGCACATATTTCATTATTAAAAGATTACATTCTGAAGATTTCATTTAGCTAGAAGAAACTAAAATGGGATCCTATTTTCAGAATTTGCCAGCTAGTGCCAGGCCTTAATTAAGACCCAACAAAACAAAGTAAAACAAAACAGATAGCTCTCTAAATTAGGATTTTAGCAACTAAGGGGACAGCAAGACTATTATCATTTTTTAAAAATCATAAGTGCCAAAAAAACCCAAACAACCCCCAAAAACGTCTGGCATGGGTAAGCTGAAACATCTTGTCCCACAGTGAAAATCTGGGCCATGTTTCTTTCTTGTAGGAGGAAATGAGAATTCCAACACTAGTGTTAAAAGAGAGTAGGTGTAAATGAAGGAAAATATTTATCAACATAAAGTTAACACAATTGGCTTTAAAATACAGAGACATAGAGATGTTTCAACAAGAACAAATAAAGCACACTCTGGTAACAGAAAATGACATGATTCAATAACTGATAATGTCCCTTATTCAGTCTGGGCCTCAGCATCTGCGTCTGTATAGTGAGCACTAGGTAGGCCCTTAGGATGGTGGTTAGAACTGCAAAGATACATTGGGATAGGCTTTTCCACGGCTGTGCCTGTTCTCAGAGATCCTGGGACCTTGGCCAGAGGTGAATCCCCAGGGGCAGACATTGAACCTGCTGCATGTAGAGACAATGAGATTCTCTCTGGCATTTGACATTTCATAACTAATTTAACTCATTCATTCATTCAACAAGTATCTACTGAGTACCTACTGTTCTAATCTGATGAAAAAGACTGACAGATATTATCCTCTTAGAGCTTACATTCTATTGGGAGACACAGACAATAAACAAATAAGAAAATATTAGATGCTACGCAAGAGTGAAAATATAACAATGGTAAAGTGATGAGGAGTGACTAAGGGAGCCGCTACTCCAAGTTGGGTGGTGAGAAAAGTATCTGTGGGAAGGTGATAGAAAGGAGTCAATCACACAGCAAATCTAGGGAAGATCATTCCAGGCAGAAACAGAATGGAGCCCAGTGCGGCCTGAATTTTTAATGAACAGGGCATGAGCAAATAGAGAGGAGTTCAGGTCATGGTAATGTATCTGGATTTTATTCTAAGTGCAAGAGGGAGTCATTGGAAGGTTTTGTGCATAGAATAACACGACCCAACTTGCGGTTTCAAAAGATCACTCTGAGTGATCTAGAGTCTGGGGTAGAGACTGGATAACAGGAGAGTAACTGGGAAGCAAGGGATCTGTTAGGAAATAAGGAAAGTAATGTAACTAAGGTTACAGTGGAGAGGATAAGAAGCTGAGTTTGGAGGTGAAATCAGTGTGATTTGCTGACACAGAGAATGTGGGAAAGAATATAGTCAGGGATGACTACTATGCTTATTGTTTGAGTGACTGGGTGGCTGAAAGAACAATTTCCTGAAACGGGTAAAATCGTGAGAGGGGTAGGTTTTGGGGAAAACAATCTAGAGTTCTGTTTTGGCCAGGTTACGTATGAATGCTATATTGTAGAAATGGAGTGATGTGCTGTGTCCTGGCACCCGGAGACATGAGAGCTGAGTCACGTTAACAATGATGTCCAGCAGGGGGTCTGCACACCCTGCTGCCCACTGGGTGGTCCTGATTTCTGCTGTTCTGCAGTATTGTTTAGCTTCACCTGTGATTGCATAATTTGCTCCTGCAACCTTTCAATAAATTGCCCATTTTGCTTAAGCTAGCTTTTCTGCAACTATTATTGACAAACCAAAAGGACCTTAACAGACCCTTGGTAGTTAACAAGATCATTTCTAAGGTTTTCCTTTTTTACTGCTTTATGAAACTAAAAAGCTATTTTGTAATTAAACCTGGTGTCAACTGAAACTTAAGGCACAGATGGTGGACACAGCACTGGCCCTACTATGAATAATGGCTGCACTTTATCCAGTACCTGCTCTGCAAGAGGACTGTTCTAAGGGCTCCGACATTCTTTATCTCATTTACTCCTTCCAACAACAACTCTGAACTGGTGGTGACTACCCTACTTTACAGATAGGAAAACTGAAGTCTAGGGGCCTACATGACCTGTCTAAGGTCACAGAGACACTAAGCATTAGAGCTGGGTTTCAAACCCAGACCAGGTTGACCCTCAAAGTGCATCAGTCACCACTGCTCTGCACTTTCAGGAGCAGGTTTTCTTGCCATGACTGGAGATGACTTTCAGTGGCAGCCTAAAGGAAAATTTACGATCCCTATGGTGGTGGTAGATTCACTTCCAGGCTGGCCACTAGACAATCCCCCATGGGAGAGCTCGAAATAGAATGTGCAGAATTCTGAGCTCTGTCACTCTGTCCCCCAAAATGACACTTTGTTCCTTGGTGTCATTCAGCAGAGCAGAGCCAACACAAGTCATGTATCTTCATATTGGCCTTGGGTGGGAAGGCCCTCCCTGGGATCTTGTGATTTGGGAGGGCATGAAATATCCTCAGAAATCAGCCATTTTACAGATTGGGAAACAGGCCTAAGTAGGTTACTTTACAGGATTACATGAATAATTAGTAAAGTGTTAAAATTTTAAGACCAAGTTTCTTCAATCTATGTCTAATATAATCATGTCCAGTCTCATTATGGTGCTGTCTCCTCTCCCACCTGACAATGAGGTCTTGGAGCCCTTCCTGGTGGGATGGGTCATCAACTTTCAGTTCTCAACCCTGCCTCTTCTTAATGTATTTTTATTGAGATATAATACACATATATTTAATGCACCATTTTATATGCAAATTTAAGATGTACATGGTTCAATGAATTTTTGCAGTATAACCACCATCAGTGTAACTTCCAGCTCCAGATATAAAATGTTTCCATCTTGTTCCTTTCTAGACAATAATCTTCCTCATTCCCTGGGATTGCCACCATTCTGATGTCTATCACCATACATTAGTTTTGTCTTTTCCTAAACTTTATACAAATAGGATAATAAATATGTGATTTAAAAATCTCTCTTCTTTTATTTTACATTATAATTTGAGATTCATCCGTGTTGCATACAGTAGCTTTTTTCCATATTGTGTAGCATTCCATTGGGTGAATATATCTAGACTTATTCACCCACTGTCTTGTGATGGACATTTGCATATTATTCCCATTAGGACTATTACGAACAAGGCTGGTATAAACATTCCTGTGAGGATTTTCTGGTAGACATATGCACTCATTTCTCTAGGGAAGTAGAATTACTACCTCACAGGGTAGACATATATTTAGTTCCAGAGTACACTTCAAACAGTTTTCCAATATGTTTGTAGTAATTTTCCCTCCCAGTGGCAATAAATGAGAGTTCCAGTTGTTCCACATTCTTGCCAACCCTTGGCATTGACTGTCTTTTTGCTTTTAGCCACTCTGTTGGCTGCTTAATGGTATCTCACTGTGGTTTTAATTTGCATTTCCCTGATGAATAATGGTTTGGGCTATTTGGATATCTTCTTTTTCAGAATGTCTATTCAAGTATTTTGCTGATTTTTAATTGAGTCGTTTGTCTTTCTCTTGCTGAATTTTAGCATTTCTTGACATATTCTGGAAACAAGTCCTTTGTCAGACACATCATGTACTGTGACTATCTTCTTCAGTCTGTGCCTTGCCTTTTTATTGCCTGACTGTTATCTTTTGATGAGTATGAGATCTTAACTTTTAATAATGTCCAATTTATCCATCTTTTATTATGGTTAGTGTTTTTTGTGTCTTGTTTAAGAAAACTTTGCCAACCCCAGCTCTTGCTTCTCTATTAGACTCAGGGAGCTCAGAGCTATTTAGAAGTTGCACATTTGACAGGTTTGGAAAATGCTGATAATTAAGCTTTTGTCATGCACAGGAGAAGAAAGGTAAGGAGAAGTCAGAAAGGAAATAGCACAGTGGTGCTGAAGCAGGTAGAAACTCACAGGGTGCTTTGGTGGTATGCCGTGGGGAGGCAGTAATCAAGACTTATAATTGGAGTTGGTTGGGAGAGTTTTTCATTGAGAGAGAAGATCAGTGGTAATCATCAAACAATACAAAACTATATCAAGCCTTTTAGTGATACCCTCCCGTCCCCCCCATGCTTTTGATAAAGGCAGTGGGCAACACCTCATGGAGTAGTTGCTGCCGTTTCCTGAACAGGTTTAGAATAGGGTCCCAGCAGAATGCTGCACAAATGATAGGCGTGCAAAAAAACCTTAAGCCTTTGTTAGAACACCGTGAACTAAAAACAAACAGTCGCAAGATGCTTGTGTTTGTACTGGTTGCTTCTAGTGCATGGCTTCATATTCTCTTGACCCCACCTGTCTCTTGTTCCAGCCACTGCTACAGTAACCAGTTCTCTGGAGGTTCTGATCAGTTTCACGCAGTCTGCAATCCCGAGGGCCTTGCTTCGCATCAGTGCCTGTTTCTTCCCATCCCAGGCTTCTCTGCTGATGCGGAGATGGGCACTTCTAAGAACACACCTGGCATGCACGCATGTACAACCCTCAGAGTGTGGGATGAAGAGTCTGTGGGGAGAAACGGGCCCATGGTGGTTGAGAGCCAATGGGTAAATAAATGCTCCCCTTTTCTTTCCCTGGACAGGAGGTTCTGTGCTATTTTCATAGTCTCTCAGGCTTTCCAAAGAATCCAGCAGCCAGGCGCCATAGCAGGGACCTGCTCTGCTACCCATTGTCTTTGCACCTGTTCCACCTCCTTCCCTGCTTCTCTCAGCCCGGCGCCAGGCCTGGTCCAGAGCTCCAGGAAGCAGTAAAACACTTGCACTTAAGCTTTGCCTCAGGCTCTGCTCCCTAGGGAGCCCAGGTTAAAGGCCCTGAGTAAGACTTCCGCTTGATTGATTTTACTTCATTAGATTTCAAATATGGATCAATCTTACGCTTTCATAACTTCAAAGAAAGATGCATACCTTTATAAGGAAGGTATTATTGTGAATTAAATTCAACCAATTGGCTACACAAATCAACTAATGGGTAATTTTCTCAGGAATCAATGTGATTCGCTGTTAGCCACTGAGCTGAAATTATTTCTCCTTAGATAGCTGTTGGAGAGGGGCCAAGACCAGGATCAAAATTTATGTTGGTTCATGAGCTAATCAAGGCACTGAACTCAGTTAAACCAATCCCAAATGTGAGAAACGTAGTAAGAAGCTGACTATCCAGCAAATGTCCACTTGTCATTAGCTCCCACAACCAGGGTATAGTTCTGTCCTCAATCGGAGGCCGTCTGTGGTCACGATCGCCACTTTACATGCCTGGCAGCACTCCCAGGAAGCCAAGGTGCCCAGAACATGTTGCTGAGGTGGTCAAGAGGGGGCCTTTAGAGGCACTGCCAGAGGTTAGCAGTGAACTGTCCTGAGGATGGAGCCAGCATGCTCCAGAGCGGGGCTGTGGTGTTCAAAATGCCATTCGATGAAAGGGAATGTGGTGAGTAGGCAGAGTGTCCATGGCACTGGGACATCTGAGGGGGCTGGGTGGCTCCGAGCCTGGCTTGTTTCTAAGCCCAAAGAGCCACCGATGAGAGTCATCAACAGATGGTTCAACTGAAACCACCCTCTCCCTGGCCTGCTCGGTGCATTTCTCCTCCAGGAATTCCAGCCCAACTGATGGAGTGCGTGACTGAGTAGAGAAGACACCCACACATCTAGACCAATGGCTATCCCCCAACACCCTCAAGGTTCCTACAACCCCAGAGCACTGTACTTTGCAACTCTTCTATATAAATGTACATGTTCCAGAATTACCATCTTAGCACTGTAGGCAATTTTAAAAGCTATGAGGCAATGTAGAAAAGAGCAGGGGAAGGTTAAAGAGAGATGAGGATGAGGAAGGCAATGGTGACATTTACATAGCATTTTGAAAGTCAGTTCTCTCTATTCACATGGCCTACTGGCTTCCCATTCTATTTCAGCTACTCTCACATTTAACATACTCTGGCTGACATGACTGTCTCCTCACCAGTGTGTGAGTTCTATTTTGGAGTTCTCAGGCTTCCACACAGCTCCTTGCTCATTGTAGGAACTCAGTAAAGGTTTCTGGAAGGCTTCTGAAGCCTGCTCAAATGCCATCTTCTCAATAAGGGCTATTCTGGCTTATTGAAAATTCCATCTCCTCGCCCCACACATAATCCCCTTCTTCCTCAAATTACTTTACCTTTTTCTTTCTAGGACATATCACTCTGAGTATACTTTATAATTTATTATTTTCCCTATCATCACTCTCCTCCCACTAGAATGTTCCATTTTTAGCTATTTTTTTCAAAGACATCTCCCTATTATCTAGAACTGGACCTGCCATAAGTACTGATTGAACAAAGCAAGAACTTCCATCCTTAAATGGAAATTTCTGTTTTCTTAAACCCTCTTTATGCCTCCTCTTGTGGTTCCAAATCTCCATTTAGAAAAATAGTATTTTTAATTTGCAAATTAACTGTTAATTGAGCACAGACTCTATGTCAGGCACTGTGCTGGGTGCTGGAGAGACAGACAGGGTCCCTGCCTTTGAAGAGTTAGAGTTAATGAGATGATGTCTACCTCCATGGGCCACTGTAATACAATGCAGTAAATACAATGACAGAGACAAACACGGGGTGTTAAGGACGCCACACCTAAACACAGAGGAGGGCATGTGTGCCCCAGGATCATCGAAATGCCTGACTTCAAGGCTGAGTGGATATTAACTAGAGAGTATGTGTGAGGAGAGGGTGAGGAAGACAGGGGGTCATTGTGGTAGTTGAGAACAATAAACCTCAAAGCTCCAATGTCTGTTCAAAAGGTGGCTAAACTGCTTTATTGATGTAATGTATGTGTCATTCAGCACACATTTGTTGTTCCTATTCTGGGCCAAGCTGGGGATACAGCAGTAAACAAAAGAGATATTTTTGCCCTCACAGAGCTTACATTATAGTGAGAAGAGACCAAGAGTAAAGTAAATAAGTGAATTATATAATATATATAAATATAGATATATAAATATATAATGTATATAAATAAAAGCCATAATAAATGCTATGGGCAAAAACCGAACAAGGGGGAGGAATAGAGGTGAAGAAATGCCGTGCAATGCTTAGGGTTCTGTGGATCACCTCCTAACACCCTCTTCTAGACATCTTTCTTCAGATGGTGCTGGCAATTTTATGGCATTAGAGGCTTTTTTGAAGTAAGCAGGAGGAAGGAAGGGGCTTCATGCATTTCAGTAACGATAAAAGTAATTACACCTTCATTAAATCCTGTGAAAGTCCTAAAGTAATTATCCAACAAGTAAACAAATGGAAGGGCACTCGGAAACAGGCACCTGACAACCATGTTGACAGGAGGCCCCGTGCAGTGCTGAGGAGCGCAGGCGCTGAGCCAGGCAGCAGGGGCTGGGACCCCAGTTCGGCCACTTCCGGCCCTGAGCCTCCCAGCTTCCCTCTCCCCGACCGTGAGAGGAAGGAAATGGTGATAACTTTACATGGGAGTGTGAAGATTCACCGAGATGGTAAGTGAAACACGCTTACGTACAGGGCCAGTGTTTACTCAGGAATGTTCCCCATTATGAGGACAGTCAAAGATGGCTTCACCAACGATCCTAGAGAATAGGAGCTCTTACCTTCGACGAACTGGCCCACTTTGCAGCACAAAACGTGAGGAGAAGTTTGAGTGATGGGAGAGGTGAGGCAAATGTGGTGGGGGCAGGGTGCAGGGTGCTTCTGGGCAGAGTCTAGGGCGGAATGAGACCAGAGTGACAGAGCTTGGGACCACTGAGGGAAACCGGAGCTGCTGACAACATGGAATAGGGCGTAAACTGGGCAGACCTGTGGGATGCAGGGGGATCTTGCAACTCTGTCATATAAAGAATAAGCTGGAAAAACTTGGAATTTATCTGGAAAGGAAGATCTGGGGGCAGGAAGGAGGATTAAATTTTAAATAAAAATTAATTTTTAATAAAAATTAAACTGTTTTCAAAGAACAAAAGTATTTGTCTGGCAAAGAGCAAGCAGACTTATTACTACTGTGACCAGGAGGGATGGGTTGAATTACTGTGTTTGAGGGGAAAATGAAGATTCGTGAAAATCATCACAGTGAGGGCACCATCACTGGAAGACTTCAAGGAAAGGCTGGGATCCTGGAGAGGAGATAGCTACATCAAAGAGGGGCCCTTAGTTGTCTTTCAAGTACTTTCCAAACTTAAACTCTTGACTTAAAGTTTTTAAGATTAAAGGCTTAACTTAAAAACAGTTAAGAAGCCCCCAGGGGCTTAAGCTTGGATATAATTTGGATAAAGTCAAACCTGATCAACAGGAAAGAGATGAGGTGAGCCTGCTGGTAAGAACTTATAGAAATGAAGTCAAGGCGAGATGATAATGCAGTCCAAGAAGACCATCCAAATGTTGCTTTGTTAACCATCACCATCATCTTGTGAGGCCAATATTACCCTCATTACCGTTTCCTACAAGAGCAAAGGGAGGCTAGAAACTTCTAACCTTGCCAGGCACTTTGCCAGCAAGGGCAGACCTGTCACTTGAGCCCAGTTTTCTGACTTCTAGTCTGGCATTCTTTCCAATTCATTCTATAGAATTTCTATATAGGATTAAGGAAGGGATGGTTTCCTCCTTACTGATTTCCCTGCCCCTTCCCTTTGTCTTCCTGTTTTCTCCTTTCTCCTATCTAGACTAGATTCCTGGGCATGGTGCTCTTCCTAAATTATGGCTCTTAACACTCTGGTGATTCCCCATGGTTCACGGGATTAATTGCAATGCTTTGATTGGTGCTCGAGGCCATCCATAGCATGACCTATCCTCACTCCTCACTCTTTAGCAGTATTTTCCACTCCTCTGCATATACTGTGAAGGCCAAGTGTAGGACAATAGAGAGTGGTGGGGATTGGAGAATGCTTGATCTGTTGAAAAGGATATACTTAGTTTATCTTGAGCCAAGAAATGAAGTCAGAAGGTAATGATAATATAGTCCATGAAGACTGTGCAAATGTTTTACTTAATCCTACCATAATTCTGGGAGTCAACTGTAGACTGTGGGAAAGGAGATTCAGCGATTCCAGTTCTACCAATCTTTTAAAAGAAGCTGGGGTAGATTTTAAACATAAAGTCACCCTAATTTTTAATAGAAATAAGTTCAATTCAATAAAACAACAATGTACAGCCAACTAAAACCCACCTATGGATCTGGCTTGGAGGTGACCCTTTTGCAACTTCTGATCTAAAAATGTTAGCTTTAAATGAAGCTGGTCTTCATTTGCTCAACTTGAAGGGAGCCGTGCTTCCTGGAAGACCCATGTTACTGAAGTTGCACTTGTTGCATGGCAGTTATATTAGTCAGCCCTGCTAGACTGTAAGATTTTGAGGTGACAAGTTTTCTAGCCTCTTGGGATTAACATGCTCCATTCAGATTAGGTACTTATGAACAGTTTTTGACCTTGGATTTAGTAAAGAAAGACTTGAAAAGATTTGGTTTTGTTTACATGTGAAGTCAATAAAAGAGGTTGATGAGAAAAGCGGGTCTAGACATCTAGACCCCAAGCCTGGGTAATGACAATTGCTTGGAATCCGTGTGTAGGTGTACTAAGCAGAAGGCTCAAGGGAAAGTTGAAGCATTCAGGGTTTATTATATTGTGCTTATTCAGAATTCAAAAGCTTAAAGTATTTGTGAGTTCATTTCACTCCTGTGTACAAGAAAGGATCTGAAGCTGGACCACTATCCTTGTAAAATTTTTGTGCGTAGAGCTTTTATTCGGTAACAAAAATGAGAAGGCAGATTGAATGAGAGCACATACTGTCCTGGGCTACACTCAGTGGAGAAACTTTGTTTTCTAATGTTTATTTTTAAAAGGGTAAAGACTGATTTCCTACTTCCTCCAAAGAAATCTCTTAGTTGATCAAACACAAGATCACTGCTTGCTTATCTCTCCATAGTACTGGCAAATAAACAACTGCTCTTAACAATTTTCAACATTTGCCAAAGGGCTGAACCAAAGGAAGCAACTGATAAATATCACCCACCTCGTGGGACAATATGACTGTGTTATCCTTTTTGCAGCCTGGAAAGACTTGATGGGTTTTTATTTTATTTTGTCACTAACATGGATGCTACCTTATGTAGGAATGTTGTTCAGAAACTGAATTTCAGGAAAAATGTGGGTGGACCTGATAGGTGATCCTCAACATAGAAGAATGGCTGTCTTTAACAGAGCTAAATCTCTTTCTGGGACTCAGTTTAAGGAACTTCCACCATCAAAGTTTAGAGTTGAAAGAGGCAAGAAAAACAACAGCCATTTATAGAATGCCTACATTCCTATTCCATTTATACACCCTGAGGAGTAGCATTATCATAATCTACATTACAGATGAGAAAACTGTGACTCAGAGATAAAGAAAACTTCCCAAGACTGTAAAACTAGTAACCATTAGGATCAGCGTTCCAGCCCAGGCTGGTCTGGCCCTAAAACCAATTTCCTCTGCATGCTGCCCACTTCTCATTTAGGAATCTTTCATCCTAAAGGAATACCAAAGAGATTAAATGACTTGTTCCCGGTTCATCCCTCCTTCTGTTTCCCACAGCTCACTGCTGCTTCATGGGCTCTGTGCATCTATGAGAGGTAAAGAAAGGCTGACAATGTCTGAATACCCACTGGGGTAGAAACTTGCTGGCTTATGCAACATAACTCTAGCCCTATCCAATGATTGCAAAGGATTTGAATGATACCCTGGATCTGCTTAGAGATGGCCTTGCCATCTGTTAATAAAGATACACCTGCAAACAGACAGAACTACCCGTGTGGATAGCAGCAGTCCATAAAGCAGAATAAGTGTGGGGGATGCCCAGTCAGCATGGAGGAACGGCAAATGCAAAGGCTGGAGAGGCAGCCTGCTGGACACTAATCTCACCAGTGCCCTAGAAGGCAGTAGCTACACTGAAGAGCGCCTTAGCATGCATTTCAAACCCCAGATCAAAGCTTACCTGTTTCATGAAACTTGACCCACTTCCCCTAAGTCTGTGTGTTTTGAGGGTACAGTAACTCCTTGTGGGCTGTCATTTAACATATGTGAACTTTGGGAATTGAAGTCTCAAGTCACTTATTTAAAAGGTACATTTGTCACCTGCAGTAGAAGTTGCTACTTCTCTCTCAGTATCCACATTCCCCTTCTCCTGTCTATAATAGAATCCTGATTTTTAGCTGGGCACAGGGCCACCAGGACCAAGGTGACAGTCTCAGCCTCACCTGCATCCAGATGAGTTCATGTGCCCATGTTTGTCCAGCTGAACCTGAGAAGTGAGATGTGCAACTTTGGGAGCCTGCTCTGGCAGGCAAGATGCTCCCCCTCCTCCCCCTCCCTCCATTCTGCTGCCTACAAGTCAGACGTTAAACTCAAGAACCATTAATTCATTCCCTCCAACTAACTTTATCCAGCTTCTACTAAACATGGACTATGGAGGAAGACTGTGGGCATGATGGCAACAGCTAGCTACAAGCTCTTCTCTTTCTTTGCATGCTAAACTCAGGGAATTCTAGCCCCTGTGAATATATTTTGGCAATAATATTGATGGTTTATTTTTTGGTATGTATATTTGCTCTCAGGAGGGGCCCAGAATATTCTAGGTCCAGCATTTCACATCAGTGAATTTCTATTTCCAGTTTGTTGTCAGAAATCTTGTAGAAATCTGAAAGATTTCTATAAAAACAACAACAATATTGTTAGAAATCTGAAGAGGCATTAGGGAAGACTTTTTGGATAAAGGATATCTATCTGTGGTTGTAAGTCTGTCTCACAAGTGTGATTGTATGCTCACTGACCAAGTGACTTCCCCAGGGCAGGAATCAGGGTTTGGGGTCCTGGTTTTAAACTCCTGGCCCTAGAAGGCAATCAATACGTGCTGCAGAATGCAACGCACTTCTTGAATATCCTAGGTATAGCCCTAACGTATATGCCCTCCCCTCCCAAAGAAAACAATCCTGGAATGGCAACTAAATGATATCATCAAGATTGCTGCTTTTCTATTTTGACTTCTTTCCTCCTTCAAAAGAAAAGACGGAGAAACAACAAAAGATAATTACCATAAATCAAGGATGCTGGGACCCTGCAGCTGAGCCAGCAGGCCGGCATCTTGTCTGGTAGGAATGCAGCAGCCCCCACCTCTCTCCTTACCTCTGCAGCATCAGTCTTCATGCAGCCATAGCCACATTACAGCCAGAAAGGACTTTCTGTCAGACCAGGCAGATGGGTCACTCGCCTGCTTAAAATGCTTCCCATGCCCAATCTCACTGGGCTTGAACAGAAAAGGTCCTACTCCTTCATAATGTGGGCCTGGCCTCTATATAATCCTTCATCCACCAGGGTTTGACTTCCCAGAGGTCACCTCACACCATGATGTTGCTTTGGTGCAGGCCCGCCCTCTCCCAATGACCCCCTCTCCTACTTCCATCTTCCCTTCACCCATCACACACCTACTGAACTGTGAAGCTGAAACTCAAGAATAACCTCCTTAAGGAAGTCTTTCCTCATTGTCCCACCTCTTATAGGTTTCCAAGTGTACAGGGCTTACCCAAACCATAGCATTTTCTAAATGCTACGCACCTACTACCTTCCCTCCTCCATCAGCCTACGGACTCCTGGGGGTGGGAGGTATGCCTCCATTCCTGGGTGCTCAAGTACTGAAGCATGCTTACCACCTAACATGTGCTCCAGGACAGCTGGCACATTTGGAATGAACGGCTGAGCCATCATCCGAGATGTCTCACGGATGCTATACATAGGCTCCCATAATAAGGTATTCATCCCTACATCCCAGAAGCCCTTCACCTAAATCTGTATCTTTTATCTTTTTACGTATGTGAAAGTCATAAATAAGAGATGGCATGAACTCAGGCCTTTTTGCCTCCACAAACCAAGGGGCTTCTCACTAAACCATTATACCAAGGTGCTTCTCGGTTCCACCTCCAAGGACTAGGAAATAAGAATGTGAAGTAAAAACAAACCAACTTGAATCTACTGATTGGGTACATAACTGGGGGCACATTTCCATCCCGAGTTTCTCATTGAGCAAATACTTCCCACCTGTACCAAAGGGGCACCATGAGCAGCATTCTTTGAAAGAGGGTTCAGTCTTCTGAGGCTTTCATAAATGTTGATCGTGTGAATAATATGCTCAGTGTTCTTTGAATACAGAATATTATTTTGCTGAGCACTATAAAGTATGGAGCACTTCCTTACAAAGTGAGAACATAAGACAAGCCATCCATACCCCTCTCCTTCAGAGCTACTGCTTATTCATTCAGGCAATGAAGAGTAGGAGTTAAGTTTTACTTTTTTAAAGGTATCACAGCAATATTTACCAGTTTTATGATACAAATTAATAAGCAGTCAGAGGTAGGTACACATGGCAGAATACAGAGTTTTTAAGGCAAGAAGCCTAGTAAGCAAAAGAGAAATTGAACTCAGGTTGGGTAATTAATCTAATTACTATCTATCTCTGCAGTTTTAAAACAGAAGTGGGAATAAAGGTCAGTATTGAAAGTATTGCAACTGTAGTCAGCATTACTGCAGGGAAACCAGTCTACAACTTCTTTGAAAATTCCTGCTCAGAGAGAAGTGTTTAAATAGATTTTGAAGAAATGGGTTGTGAGCCCAACTTCCCTTTACCTTAGTGGGCATTGTACCATAAACCTCTGTATTCCGCCGTACATGCTTCTGTCTGAACGCTTACTAAACCTGGCCTCAGGACTGGAAACCTAGGCTATCCCTTTCAAAGAAGGTGATCTGACTGCAGCCCAAGGGTACTGAGAGCTGGAGCCTCTTATGCCTTTGGTAACACACATTTACTTGATGTCACTATAGGGCAGTCTCTAGGAACACAGCAGTGGACGAAGGGAAAAGCCCCAGCCTGTGTGAAGCTTGCATTTGGTGGGGGGAAGGGGGCCAGACAATGAGCTGATAAATAAACCCATAGTAGGTCACCCTGTGATTGTGCTATAATAGAAAACAAGTAGGGTGAGATGTGGACAGTGTAGTGGGCTGAGCTGTTTTAGATTTGGGGGTCCAGGAAATGGCTCTGTAGGTGAAGAGCAAGCAAGGTAGACTGCCAGGAGGAAGAACATTCAGAGCAGCGGGCACAGCAAACACAAGTTAATGGGGGTACTTGGCATGCAGGAGGGATAAGGTAGTTAAAGCCCAGGGAGAGGAAGAAATACGCAGAGGAGATGAGATCAGCAAGGCAGCTGGGGTGGGTGTGATGGGCCTTGAGGGCCACAGCGGTCAAAGGCTTTATTCTGAGTGAGACGGGGGCCACCAAGCCTCTGAATTTTGGCCTGGTGGGGACGAGGGGTTCAGGCTGCTTGAGCGCAGTCAACATCAGCAACTGCCTGCGGCCTCATTCCCTGACCCCTGAGCGGCTGCACAGTGAGGAACATTCCAGTTTATCCAGACCCCTCGTTTCCTGCTGCCTCCTGCTCTCAAGGGGCCCCTCACCCAGGGATGTCTGGGAGAGATGAGAAAAGTCACAAAGAGGGGGAGAGACACAGCTGAACCACTGCAGCATCCCTGCCACCTGTCTGGGTCCCTGGGTCCTCACCCCCTTGCTGGCCAGTCGCTTCCCACTCTGGTGCGATGGCCTCAGACCATCTCTGAGGTAGGTCACAGCTGCCCCATGTAGAGATGAGTTGAGAACTTCAGGGGAAGAGCCTGATATAATTAGGGACAGGTAAGGTAAAGTGGCCGGGCAAGAACACTCCAAAGTCTATGTAAGAGGTCTACTAATATTAAAAATGATGGTGATGATGATGTGATAAAGGCTGGCGTTACTCGTGCATGTTCTGTCTGCCAGTCCACCATGTTAAGTTTTTTTTATATATAATCAATTGCATTTAGTCCTTATCAACCTATGAGGTAGACTCTATTATTTTCTTCCTTTTGTAGTTAAGTAAACTGGGGCAGAGAGATAAGGCTCCTTGCTCAAGGTCACACGGTCAGCAATTGGCCAAGTGGCCAAATAGACAACTGTGGTCAGGATGTCTGACTTGGAGACCAGGCTTGCTTTCTTCTCACATGGCCCGTGTCGGCAAAGGCAACCTCTTTGGAGGTAGAAACAGCATCATCCTTTTTGGGAAACATGGTGCTGAGTGGAGTAAGGGCCAGCACTGCATAGCGGTAGAGCTCAGGCATTTACATCCAATAGGACTGTTAGTCTCTGCGTCTCCCGAGCCTACTGGGAGGCCTTGAACATGGAAAGCACTCAATACATATTTGATGAATGAAGGACTTGATGAATGAATAAAAGTGCTTTGTAGAGTGCCTGACAAATAGTAAGTGCTCAATATATTGTTGCTAATATTAAGTTTTCTCATAGCTTATGTTTCCTGTTCTAGGAAAGGTAGCCTGGGATGATTTTCTTATTCAATACCTAAATGCACAGTAAAGTCACAGAAGATGAAATCAATTCTATTAAATACTATTGATGTCGTTTATAATAATACACCAAGAGATCTTGTGTCTTGTTGTGAAAAAATCCTATTCCAAGTTTCCCTTTATGGACTGTGTGATCTTGTTTTACCCTTGTTTACCCTAGCTGAGTTTTTTATAATTTGAAAAGCACTGTTTTATTTTATTATTGCTTTGTAACTTATTATTGTAGTTAACACACTTTCACCTCCACTGCTTCACAATTCTTCAGAGATCACCCCCCCAATCCAGTCAATGGGAAGTGTTCAGTGACATCAGGAAAGAGGCCGAGGCATTGTCACACCAGTTCTTTGGTGAGCCCCGGGGTGTTCTACCAGACCTCTTCTTTCTTTCTAACTAGATGGCATTATTTGATTTCAAAACAAATTTTAAAATGAAGTCCAAAAACAAGGCTATGCCTAGAATTGCCACAATGTTAGATTTACTGAGAAAAGTAAAATGATCTCAACTATGCAAAACTTATTGTTTATGCAAAAGTACCCCCACCTCTGGTAAGAAATGGAAGACAAAAATAGTGTTTTGAACATTAGAGGAAATATATGAATTCAATGTCATATCCTCATATTTACATCCCCCCCATGATTGATTAGTATCCTGTTAATTAATCCTTAGGGATATTTTAGTATTGGAAAGAGTGAAGCAAACTACAGTTTGAGTTCCAGTTCTGCCAATTAATAACTGTGTGATCTTGCACAAACACTTAACTTCTCCTATCAGAAAACTGTTTATAATGGGGCAGAAAAATAGATGCCACAGTAGGGGTGACGAGGAGTACCTGGGGTGTGCCATGTGCCTGGCTCTCGGAAGTATTTAGTGAATGGGAGGAACTGTCAGAATTTTCTAAATTGCCCATCTTAATAGCATATAATATTGATCCCCAGTGATGAATGTCTCCGGGAGTTTACATTTGTCATCATGTGGGAGGATTTTAATGCTGAACTTGGTAAATGGCTCTACAAAATCAGACCTTTGGGGCACAACCTGAACAGCTCTCACCTGTTCCTTTAGAAGCCCCAGAGATGGGGAAAAGATATCTCAGAACTAAGCCGCAGACTATCCTATTGTTGGGACAAGTAGAATATTAAGGAAGATGCTATTCTGGGGGACAAAAGCTAGTCTGTGGTCCCATTCAACAGGGAAGGACATATTTGCTGAAGTCCTGTTTCTGAAAGCTGAATAGCCAAGATATTTTTGAAAGACTTTTTAAAAAAAACATTAATTCAGAGCTGGTATATTAGATTCTGGAGAGATTAATTGGGCTCCCAGACTGTAAGGACATAAATATCCCTTTGGTGTATAAACAATGAAAAGAAAGGCTTGACTTTCTTAGTGTATATCCCCCGGCACCTCCCAAGAATTATTTAACAATTTTTTAGGCTTCTGTTGAACTTTTTTTTGCCAGGAAATTTCTCTGGCTTTTAATCCCCTGACATGGTTAAGAGCACCCAGTTTCTAACAGTTAGTTAGATTGGCTGGCCAGAAAAAAACCTTCCAAAAAAATATATATATATGTAGTATGTACATGCAATACATTTTCACATTCGGGTGGGTGCATTTTTTCCAGTAGACATGTTTCCCCAAAAGAGGAATACGAAAGTATATAGAGAGAATATTTTCAAGGGAGGGTCTAACTAGGATATGTTATTCTCAAATACTTTTAAGATAAATTCTCCATTCTAGATGGAGTGGAAAGGATGCAACTTTTTACCTGCTTGAAATCCTTATTAAATGATCTCTCAATGTTTTTTTTTAAGTAGTGTGTTGGTATCAGCTTAGATTTAGAGCTGGGAAGGGATAATTCCCTTTACATAAAGAAATTCCAGGCCAGGCAAGGTTGAGAGTTTATGGCCTCCCTGGAAAGCTGAGCTATTCATCACAAAGTCACAATACCTATAAGCTTACAACCTAAACACATCAAGTATAATAAATATTTCAGATACCATTTTCTTTCTTATCAATTCTAAGCTTCATCAGAAAGTACTAAAACATGCTATTATGAATTACTGATAGTTGTACTGAAACAGAATCACTAAGGATGCAAATGGTACTCCCTGAGGCTTACATTAAAATATATTTCTTTAGGAGAAAAGTATTAATGAAGATGCTGTTTTGTTGTTTTTTTTTAATATAAATCTGACACTCAGGTTAGAAGTAGCAGCTGTCAGTATCTCAGCTAACTTTCCGACATTTAAAAGACTCTTTAAACAGATAAGCAAGTTTTCAGTTGACTTTCCTGCTTAGCAATGTCACTAGTCGAATACTGTACTTTGTCTTTCCCTAACATGACAGGTGGCTGAGAAATCTGCCTGTCAACTTTCTCAGGGAGCATTGGTCATGTGCATAAAATAATTTTTTTCCTACTCTATGAAAGGTGTTGGGTACTTTCTTCAGACGCAAGAAAATATTCAGGATGGCACGTTTAAGAATGTTAAGTTTCTTAAAGTACTTTTTAGGGTTAATTTCTAACAGTCAGTTTTGCATTCATTTATTTATTTTCAAAAAGGCCCAGTCCACTGTATTATCAGAGGAAGAGCAAGTTTTCGTTTTGCTAGATGGTTAGAATCTGTTATGGACATGCCACTCCACCCCGCTGCCCATCCTCCTCACACACTGCCTTTGGTTTTCAGAACTGAAGGTGGTCTGGAGATGTGTAACCAACATTATTTAGTATTAACATCATTGCATAAAGAATGAGAGTTGCTGTTAACATTTTGGTGACTCAGAGTTACCATGAATATCTCTAAAGGGTTTCCATTTTTGTGAATTCAATCAGAAAATTCAAGCTCCGCAAAGTTACTGAGGGAACACAGTGGCTTGTGAAGATTCTGAAAGAGCTTTAGAGTTCAGCAGAGCCAGAGGGCACAGTTGATACCAGATCCTCTTCACAGCACCGCATTTGCAAAAAGCATGAGAAATAGGCATGAAGCTTCACCAGCATTCCGGACAAATATCACAAGTTTCTCTTCCAAGGCAGTGCCCGACACTCAACACCCACACAGCTGCTTCGTCACTTGCTTCTCTTCAGAGCACAGTGTATCACCACCTCTGCTCTATCCTTCCCCTCCTGCGACTCCCACCAAACAAAGCAAGTAATCTGAAATACCCAGTGGTTCAAATGACAAAGACATTTCATTGTACTAAGTGGCCATGATGTGCTGGGTTTTTTCTTACAGCTCACACAACAGCATGACACAGACAATGAGTCAGTCACATCATACTACCGGGTGAAAAGGAAAACAAAATCCACGAAGCATCGAGCATTGGTCTCAGCATGATTAGTGCATCCAGAAAGGTTTAGAGACTTGCCCGGGGTTACATGGATTGGAACAATGTTGGGAAATTCTCAAAAGCATGGGAGAAAAAGTAGGATTTAGGAATCACCTTAAAAAAGACATGGGACTGTCTGAGATTCCAAGCACAGGAAGAATTATTAGGCTGAGAACAAATATCTGCTTATACTTCTCCTCCCCTAAGAGAACCAACAGGCTTAAAATGGAGCATGAGGGAATTTGCTTAAGCACAATTTTTAAAAAGGAGCATCCTTAAAAATATATAAATTATGGCATAGTGACAGTCTCAGTAGGTCCCTGAAGGAATGAATGATTGACTGAATGAATGATGGAAATAGGTGAAATGGGGGTCTGGGTAAGGACACATCATCTAAGATGCCCTCTCCTTGCATCTACTATTCCCTCTACCGGAATGCTTTTCCTTCAGGTCTATACACTGCTCTCTCACTTTAAATGACATTGGAAGAGGACTTTTAGTAAACTGTCACATCTCCAGAAATGCTCCACTGGTGATCCATTCAAAAGTGGCCAATGGAATTTCTGAAGAAAGACAAATATGGGTGGAAGTCCATTTGCCTGATTTCCCCCTCTTTTTGGTAATACTGATCTGGCAGCTTTGGCAAAATTTAGAAAGTTGAGGCCAGAAAGTCCCCCAGTGCAACTCCTCCTCTGACAATTCATCCCCTCACTCTGCTTCATGTTTCTTCATGGCCCTCATCACGACCTGAAATTGCAGTATACATTTATTTGTTTACTGTTCACTGTCTGCCTCCCATGTCAGAATGTACACTCTGCGAGGGCAGGGATGTCTGTCTGTCTTGTCCATCTCCCAATGCCTACAGCATTGCTTCTTAAGTGTTAAGTGCACCACCCATAGGTTTTTGATTGAATGAACAGATCTCTAGCTTCAAGAGTCTTTGAAATGTCTATTCCTCTTGTAAGACTTGCCATGGGCAGATAGGAGCTTTGTGAGTCCCATGTCTCCTATACAGATGCCCTGGAACATGAATCAGGAGCCCTCGTGCCCAGAGACAAGGCACCTCTTTTCTGTATGGGAAGCTCCCATTGCAGAGAAGGGAAAGCTCCAAGCTTGGATGCTCGCTGGAGGAGTGGGGACACTGCTACAGACAGCCTCTGCAGCTCTGCGAAGGCTACCCATAGTGGCCAGCAGTGGAGTGGAGTGTTTCCTATCAGCTCAGAACCATGTGCAAGAACTGTGGATGTGGTGAACTGCTCAAAAGTGTTGGGTGGGTCTCAACAATGACAGCCCAGAGACATTGCTTGTAAAACTACATACAACCAGTCTTCATCTGGGAGATACCGATCAGAGTGTTTAAGCAGAAGTTATCCTAGGTGATTCTTGACTGACCTCACCTGTACCTACTGGTGTGTAGAAGAGACAAGACATGACTTCACAGGATAATCACTGACTTCATAGGATAAACACTGAATTAATAGGACCTGGGCTCCATTCAAACCAGTCAAGTTAGAAGTTCTGGGCATGGGGCCTAAGCATTGTCAATAGTTTTAAAAGCTCTCCAGGGGATACCAATGTGCAATCAGGTTTAAGAACTACTGCAGGAAAATGAAATATAAATTTCATTACCCATCTTTGGATACCTTTCATTTCCCCAAGGGTTTGGCTCCCTTTGGAGGGAGAAGACTGCTTTTAGAAATACAGGAATATTGGAGAAAATCAACCGTGCCCACTCATACATGCATTCTGTAGTTCATCACATCATTTTCATTTTATGGAGGGCCTCAGAGTTCTTCATCTTTTGGAGCATTCTTCTGCCATAAAACAGACAGCGAAGCACACACCACCACCAATGGAATTTCTAGAGAAAGACAAATATGGTGGAACTCTATTTGCCTGATTGCCCCCTTATTTTGCTCTAGCAGCTTTGGCAAAATTAAGGAAACTGGAGCCTGAAGGGCCCCAGTGCAACCAGCTGAGATCCACCATTGAGAAGATGCTCTCTAATTTGGGATAAGACACTGGATTTGCATATGACTCCACCCTCTTCAAATAAAACCTCTGCTTTGGGGAAGAGGGCCTGCCGGTTGGCAAACAAATGGGATTGCTCTCCCATGAGGGCTTCACATAGAAAGGAAGGGTCTGTAGAAAGGACAAAAGCCTGAGATCAAGCAAGCTGGATGCAGGCAGGGGAGACAAACCCTCACCAGGGGCCTCCCTTTTCTCTGACAGTAAATATTAAAAACTTTGAAGAAAGGAATGCCTGGCTCCACCGTGTATCTGAAACTGATAATTAATGAAGTCTACCTTTGGAGAAACTTTGGTGCCAGAATTTTATATCTGAATTTCTCTTCATAAAAATAAGCAATGCTCACTTTGAAACAAGGAGCACATAGGTTTTCTCAACGAACCTCTTTGGCCCCCCTTAATTTGTTCATTTTCCCTCTTCTTAATAAACACAGCACAGATCTTTGCTTGATGAAAAGGTCACTGTTTTACGTTAAATGATTACATGTCTGAAAGGAAGGGCTGTGTTGTCTAAGTTGTAGGTTGAGTGCGTGTGTGTGACGGTCTCTATTAGGGGAAGGGAGGGAAAACATTTTGTGTCCTGGATTGTCACTGTAAACCCAGCTGGAGTTAGGCCATTCCAGCAACCTGGAAAGAGTAACCTCTCACCCTCAGAGAAAGTCTAATGAGATGACAATGATGATGACAGGGACGGCTAACATTTATTGAACACTAAATATGAGCGAGGCATTTGTATAATTTTCCTTAATCCTCCTACCAAGCCAGTGAGGTAGGTTACTATTATTCTCTGCACATTACAGATGAGAAAATGAAGGCACAGAAAGATTAGGTAACTTGTTCCAAAGAAATAAATCCATTGTGATTCAGAGCTATTTAGCCATAAGAATATATAATACAACTTTCTGGTGGGAATCTTCTTAGAAACCTCCATAAATTTCTGATGAACAGTGTCAGCTGCTTCATACATAATCCAGCTCTGACTCACCCCTGTCCTGTTTTCCCTCCAGTCTCTCACAGAAATCCTACTGCAGCCAAATGCATTGACTCACATGGCTGCAAAATGGAATGCTTTCCCCAGTCCCCCACACCTTCCCTCTTTCTGTATCTAGATCTACCTGTCTTCAAGTTCAAGTACCACTTTCTTCTTGAATCCACCCCAGCCACTCAGTACAATAGCTGTAAGACATGTCCCCTTAACTCCACAGTACACTCTGTCTCAAAGAAATATTGGGCAAGTGTTTTGTGTGTGTGCTTCTTTTTTGCCTATATCACAGATGTATACAACATATAAGCGTATTTTAAACTACTTCCTGTACAAGCACAATGCCTGGCAGATTGCAGATCCCTAGTAGACATGTTCTCACTATTGTTTCTTGGACCAAAAAAGTTCAGATTATTTTATGATGTTCACAGGGCAAGGGTGTAATCAACAGACAACTGTTAAGGACAGAAGGGAACTCTGAAGTTTTACCTTGCCTACAGATAATTCTGTTCCAGCAGTTGCTGGAAGATATCTCTACTCCAGTTGTCCACAATGGACTTTAAATTGGTTTTAAACTGGAGGGGTTTTGATGCCCGCTCTCCTTTCTGGAGGGCTTATGGCAGACGTGACTGGCAGGACTGTGAGTTTCTGTACACGTGCTTCCCTTCCAGACACATCCTAAGGCAGCATAGAACCATTATATTCTAATTTTCTGAACCTCAGTATGACAGGTGGTCGACACTTCCCCAGTACGGGCCTAAGAACCGGTAAACACGGAGCCACACATTTAAAGTATATGCAGGAACAAGACACCAGATTCTTGAATCCATTTCACAGAGTGTTCAAAACCACAATCCTGAATGGCAAAGCCATGTGTTAAGCTAGTGGCACATAAATCTCCACCTGGGAAGCACCAGGGTGTCACCTGCACACAACGATAAAGCATTCTGGGTCTTCCTTTAAGTGAAGACTGAGGCGAGGGTGGATTATGCAGTGCGATTCCCCCTTTTCTCTCCATCACACAGTGAGAGCAACTAACTGTCCTTTGTGTGTGTGTGTGAACTGTTTTAATAAGAAGGTTCTGCTAGTTCTTATTTTAAATATGAGACAGAACTGAAAAATTCCATTTTACAAGCAAGGCATCTATTTCAGAACATAAAACCAAATGGAAAAAGCAAAGAGAATGCATGTTATCAAGTCACATTTACCCATGACAATTAAAGAATTGTTGCAGACCCTCTGTGAGGACCAGCGCCCTGGAATACTACGTCTTCACAAGCAGCATTTATTTACGCCTGAACTTTCTTTACAGACAACTGCTCAGGGAAAATGCCTTGCTTCCTTTGCCTGACAAAGAAAATTTTGGCAGCTGCTTCCCAACTTTGATTTTCAGAGAGCTAGAGATTGAAACTACCATCTGTAGGAACAGCTTTTGTGCGATCTGAAGACTGTATCACAGCATATTTAACTCACATGCCACAAAGGGGTGATTGTCTTACTATAAAGGTGTCCAGGGGGTGGTGTTTATTATGTGTGCTTTATTCATTTACTCACTGATTTAAAACCCCTCTCAACATTTAGGACTGGCAAATTCTCCTTATTGACAACAGATATGAGGCTATGAAAACATGTCTGCTGTGAAAGGGATGACTGGGGATCACCTAATAGAAAAGGCAAAAAAAAAAAAATAGACATCGGGAGACCTTATCACATTCAAAATTAATGGGCTGGGCTCACTTCTAACTTATTCTAATTAATATAGCCACGCACTCACTCACCACAAGCATTCCTAGCACAGACCGTGAGCTGAAAACTATTAACCAAGTCTTGTTTCCTTAAGCTGAAAAGGCTCTGCCAAGCAGCTCCAGTAAGAGCAACAATGAAAAATAAGATTGCAGGTTATGCGCCTACCTTAACCTCCTGATTGGTAAAGACCTCGACATCCACCACACAGGCAACCAGAGTGGAAACATCACAGTCCATGCTAGGGGCTGGCATTCCCCCTCCTGAATTTTCAGTGAAGAGTTAGGCAGCCCCTGAAATGTGAGTGATGGGAAGAGCCTCCAGGTGGACACTGTCGTGGCTGCCCGACGCTGCCTGGCCCTGGGGACGACCGGAGCTTGGCACCTGGAGCCCGCCGCGTCTGAGGCAGCACGGCAGAGCACCAAACGGCCCGGCTCTCTCATGGCAATGACATCACCACAAAGACTGACACAAGCTGAAGCTATTTTTTTTTCCCAAGCCTTTTATCTCTAGGCAGTGCAGTGGAGCAAATTGAACATGATTATGTGCTAAATCTGAACTCAGACTAAATCAATTCAGGCAGCGTTAGCTAGGAACTGAGTCATAGCTGTTGTGGCAGCCGACTGCTTATGTTTGCAAAAAGCAGGGGCCAGACTCTGACACCAGAGGCTCTGCTTTGGGGAGGGTAAATAATTCTGCACATGAGCCTCGTGAGGTTAAAGTGTGACAATTTTCTGCCTCAGAGATGAGCAGGAAGTTGAGGAATTTTACAAATTGCTTGGCTTCTGTTAATTGTCTTGTGCTCCTCCGAGTAGCCACCCATGTTCTGGGCATCCTAATGCATCCCAGGCATGGGCTGAATAGAAATACGTCCTTGGAGCAACTAAAGAGCTGGTCATCAGTCATTTAGGCAGCCTGGTAAGAAGAGATAATTAGAGGTTTGTGAAATTCTATTTGAAGCATGTAAGTGCAGACCAGTACCTCTAAAAGAACCCTTGCAAGCTCAGGATTTCAGGCTGTCTACAAGGTCATTCTAACCAAAAGCAGCCTGTGGAAAGGAGTTAAAACAAACGTCTCCTGTGGGGACAGATGGCAGAGTCTAATGGGCAAATGCACTGATGTGGGTCATTGTCAGAACCTGAGGGCTCTATTTCGCCTGAGACTTTGAATACATCGATTGATTTTTCATTCCCTTTTCCTGATTGTGAGTCCCTGAAGGGCAGGGCCACAGACAATCCACCTTTATATCTCAAGCCTTTAGCAGGGTGCCTGGCAAGAGAAGGCAGTAATTGTTTAATGAACGAAGCAACCGAACAGGAATAGCCCTCTTTCACAGTAAGAGTGGGCAAGGGAAAAATATCAGATTCGTTTTTATTTTATCATTAGTTATTAAAAGTCCCAGTGGAACTCACTAATGTGCTAGCAGGATCTGTCCCTATAAGGAGTGCAGCTGCAATGTCAGAGGATATAAGAGCATCATGATTCGCAACAGTGCCTTTCTAACGGTGCCTTTCTAACACATGGTTGGACAAAGTGTCCCAATTTTGCATGCAGATGAGAAAGGTGACATTTCAGACTGAAGTTTCGTGTGTGCTGCTCATTGGATTACATTTGAGCCTAATGTTTCCCTTCAACAAGACGTTTCCGATGCTAAATGAAATCAGCCCACAAATACAAATATTTACACTGGTGAGACTGTGTGTGTTTGTCCCTTGCTGGGTCTTCCAAAGCACAGTCATATATGCCAATAAGTTGACTAATAAGTACTGAGTGATGACTAAGTACAAAACTCTGCATCAGATGCTCTTAAAATGATGGATAAGTAAAATTCACTAGCCTCGAGGGGCTTAAAATCTAGGGGAGGAAATAAAACAGGGAGACAAACACCTGTACAATGAGGCAGTGTGATGGTGGCCAAGGAAGTACAGACACAGCACTGGGTGGGAGACCTGGGGACAGAGCAATGGATAATGACAGGAGCTGATGCAGACAAGCATCAAAGAGAAAAACATGACTCCTGCTCTGATCTTGAAACATGGATAAGGCTTTGGAAGACAGAGAAGAGGGAAGAGGACTGTTTCAGATTGGGGCAGCAGACTAGACTCTCCAGAGGAAAGAAAGAATATGGTGTTTGGGGGTCAAGCCACATTGAAGATTGAATGTGACTGGAACAATGGGTAGACAAGGGAGCAAGAAGCAAATGACTCAGAGCCTTTAGGGGCCCTTAGTGTCTACCAGGTCAACCATGGAACGCCAAGCACAGTTTTTAAATAAGTAAATGGGGTCTATATACACACAAATACAGTTAAAATGTGAAGTATATACAAAGATGAATACAATTTTGAATACCACTGGCATCTGTTCCAGAGGCCAAACAAAGAAATGTCTGTTTTTTCATATGCCATGGCATATGCTAAAACTTACTTTTTTAAGGTTTCACGCTAGTGGAATTGGTGAGTATTTAACAATCAGCTCTCTGAAAAGTGAAGCCCAGTGTGTGGCATTTGCTGATTTTCCGTGGTGTAAATATTCTTACCATGGTTGATCTCAAGCAACCAGGATGAAGTCACTTGAATGCAAAGTCAGAAAGCAATACCCACAACCTGCTCACACCAGCTGCTGGAACTGGTGTGCTCCAGCACACCATTGTTTCATAGCCATGAAAATTTTCATGTAATTCAAAGTCAAGTCCAGCGTGCATGTTCCCTCCAGTCAAGAGCTTCAGGGCACTAGTACCACATATAGTGAGCACTGAGATCTGTGCATTATTTCATGCTTTCTATGTAGGAAAGAGCTATACAGGACACACATGGGTTATTTCAAGACAAAGAGCTTTGCTCTGACATTCCTGGATTCCAGTCTGTCGAGGAAGGAGAACACCACACAAAATTGTGGAATAACTAGTTTTTATGATACATCCTCAGTTTCTCCTTTCTGATTTGTCTCTGCCCTGGAGATTCCTTCCTGTACCCCAGAATCTATTAACTTTATGCTTTCCTCTTTTAAAATATCTTCAAGGATGCAACTCTCAATTCATTTATATTAGCATGAAATGACTGGTAACTCATAGAAATACCCATCACAGAGGAATCTGTATTTTAACAGGGTACTGAATCTTGAGTAAACTGTGTTTTTAGAGGGGAATTGTAGGCATTGAGGGCTTATGGTAATTCTGAAATAAAATTATTGTTTTTTCAATAGGTTGGCCCAACAAATTGGATATATAAGACAATTCAATTGCCTATACAGAACAGTCATTTTCTTATAGACCAGAGCCCCTAGGGGCCTTCCCTGTTAAAATAGTGTCCTGTTTCTCTAGAGAGAATGTATTTTTTATAGCTAGGGGATGACTGGCAGCCTTGGAGGTGTCTGGGGTATGTACCCAGGATGATGGCTACAAGGCTTCTTCCCACCCTCCAGCTTCATCTCATTCCATTTCTCCCTTTTTTGGATATCCCAGAGTCACAGGTCTTGGCATTCCAAAAAGAACAATGTCAAGCTCTTTCTCATCTCAGGGCCTTTGCACTTGTTATCGCCTTTGTCTGAAAATATCCAGATCGATTCATGGTCCTTCTTACCATCTAGCTCTCAGTTCAGATATCATCCCCTTGGAGATACCTTCCCTGATCACCTAGAATAAAATATGTGTGCATGCATGCACACACCCACAATCAACTACTATCCTGGCATCTTCATTCTGATTATGTTCACAGCACTTTCCACTATGCTGAAACTGCTCTGTTCATCTACATTTTTTTCTTATTTGTTGTTTCCCCAACTAGAATTTAATCTCCACAAAAGCATAGATTTTTGTCTTTTCTGTTCCCTGCTGTATTCTCAGGGACCAGAAGAGTGCCTGACACTTAGGGGAAACTCTAATAAATGCCTGAAATATGAAAGGATAAGTGAATGAATGAATCTTAAAAGGCAAGCAGAGAGACTCAAAGCAATAGCAATGCCTCCTGATCTAGGAGTTTCAGGAAGGTCCCTGCAGGAGGATCCATGGGCATATGAGTTCTGTAATCAACCCCATCCCTAACAGCTGAAACCTGGCACAGCTCCTCTCAAGAGCACTTAGGATTCAACTAAACCATTGCTCTTCCAATAATTGACCACATTAAGGAAGTAGACCAACATGGCGCAGACCCCTTAGACAGAGAACTCTTCCAAGCCCCTCAGGCCAAGTAGTTCTCTACGAGGATTAACACTGAGCTGATGCACTCACTGAAAGGAGATGTGCACCTTTCAGTCCCAGAGGCAGTGGCCAAATCTCTTTTGCTAATGAGTAAAGATGTTCCCATTACAACAGTGGGTTGTCAAAGGCCTTGCTCCTTCTATGGATCCTGCTGGATCACTTAATTTTGTTTTTAATGTTTATTATAAAAAACCAAACACATTCAGAAGTAGAGAGAATACAATAAGGAACCTTCATGTACCCACCAGCCAGGTGCAAGAATGACTGGGAGGTCGATCTTGCTTCCTCTCTGCCAGTGGGTTTCAAGAGTGTGGTCTCCAGACCAACAGTTCCAGCATCACCTGGGAACTTGTTAGAAAGGCAAATACTTGGGCCTCTTCCAACACTGCGCCAGAATCTCTGGGAGGTGGGGCTGGTGTCTGTATTATAACAAGCCCTCCTGTGGTCTGATGCAAGCTCAAACCTGAGGCCCATTGCTCCATGACCCCCTCACTCTCACAGTCATTCCAAGTTATTTTGAAGCAGATGTCTGACACGATATCATCACATATGTAAATATTTCAGTATATATCTCCAAAAGACAAGGGCGCCTCTTTCAAAATCAAGATAACCAATCATCACACAATGCAAAGTGCAAGAATAATTCCTCAGTATCAACAAATATCCTGCCAATGTCACATTTCTTCAGTCATATTAGCAGTGTTCTCTTTCGTCCCATCCTCTCCCTGTCTCCTTCCAGTCCCATCCTTCTGTCCCTTTCCTTCCCTCTTTCCGTCTCTTAAGTTTGTCGACCCAAATTGGGATCCAAACTACCGTGTCGGTCATCTTTTTAATCTATAGAGTCCTCCTCCCTCTCTCTCTCTTTCCCTGCCTTCTTTGCAGTTTGTTGTTGATAATGAAACAACGTGTTATTTGTCCTCTAGATATTCCTCCAGTCCTTATTTTCTTGATGAACTCCACATAGTGTCATTTAACTAGGTTCTGTTGCCTGTATATCCTGTTAGTCAGATCCACAGATTTCATAGATTCAAATTTGGCAAGACTCCTTCCTTGATGGTGTGCTGTACTGCCATCAGGGAGTACACAATGCCAGCCTGTGTCTCTTTTGTGGTATTAGCTGCCTTTCATGCTCAGTGCCTAGATTCATTCCTTCATGAGGAGTTACAAAATGATGGAATTCCTTCCTCACTTCTTCACAGAATACCTCCATTAAGAGGAACTACTTTTCATAAACTATGCAGTCACCCTGAGCTACATTTTTGTAAGACATGCACAACACACACTTGATTCTTTTTTTTATTAGCTGTTTTTTTTTAAATGATTTGTTTCCTTATTATCCTTCAAAGATCATTGAGGGTGTTTTTTCTTTTTAAAGTATCATTATAAACTTATGAATTAAACATATCAGATGGTTTTGAATCCATTATAGTTTTATCTTATTGATGCTGAAAATGCCCAGCTTTGGCTGGTGAGAGAGTAATCAGGCTGCCTCCTGCTTCTTTCTGACACAATCCCTGTCGACTTTGAAGGCTCTTTGCCTTCTGCATGACAAGATGTTCCAGCTCATCCTGTCCGTTTCCTGCCCCAGATAAGGAATCAGCCATTTCTCCAGGGAGCTCCAGTTCCATTTAGCAAGTATTTCAATGTATTTTAAGATCATAATCTATCTGCTTAGACATAGAGAGGTGCTCTTTGCACTGGGTTGGTTACTGTTCATAAGCCTTTTTAGTGGACAAAACTAGGAAACATATAAAAATATTTTAAAGACAGCATACATCGTGCGTTGAGGCTGATAATTCTAATTCAAATCCAGGACTACAGCACTTTTGCTGAAACTCATCAGTTTTACATCTGTCTCCGTTTTCTTCTACATCAAATATCTTGGTCCTTACCAACAACATAATTACTTATTTGCCTTACCCCATACTATACCCACAGCAGTCTCAGAATTACATCATTAATACTACCAGAAACAACTTCAGATTTTTTTCCCCAGTTCTTTTTGTCCTTTGGGTGTATCATATAAAGGAGGTACAATTTACTGTGTCTTACAGTCATTTGGAATAGCTCCTCTTTTCCACCAAGTGGAGATACCAAGTTAGGTTTACTGGTTTCTAAAACATTTACTTTTAGAATTGCTCTTTAATGTTTATTTGTTTCTCAAATGTTTCTAAATTTGTTTACCTTTTTGAAAAGTAAAATCTTGTGATTCATAAGGATTGCCTTTCCCACTAAATTTAATTTTGTCTCATAATTATAAAATATATTACATGGTTCGAAGGTCAAAACTACAAATCTACTCTGAAATCTAGCTTATATCCCTGTCTTCTCCCCCTAATTTCCTCCATCTTCCCATACAGGTTACTATTTCATTTTTATTGTTTACCCATGCTCTCATTTAAAAAAATGCTAACAATTATATATGTATATTATATTCCCTCCCTTTCTTAGACAAATGGTCACATACTATTACTGAAAAGCAGGACCCCAGAGATCACTCCATAGTCATGTGGAAATATTCCTATTCCTTTTCACAGTGCTATAGTAATCCACTGTGTGCATTTCCCAAGCTTGTGTAACCACGTAGGCCACTACTGATGGGCATTTGGATTGTTTCCAGTCTTTTGCTACCAGTAGTACAGCAATGAATTGACTTTGCTCCTGCCTTTATATATTTTGCTGCTGTATTTGGGGGACAGATTCTACAAGTGCAATTGCTGGGTTAAAAGACAAATGTGTATGTAATTTTGCTAGATCCAGCCAAGCTCTCCTCCACAGGGGTTACACCATCTTTCTTTCCCATCAGCAATGTGTGAGAAATCACTGCCCCAAAGCATGCATTACAGCATGTATGTACATTTGCCTATCTATCTAGTGAGCCAGGTACAGCTGCCTCAGTGGGACTTTGATTTGCTTTTCTCTTTTGATGGGCACATGTAAGTGTATCTTTCTGTGTGTGAACTAGCACGGCACTGCCCAACTGATAATTCCCTGCCTTTTCTCCAGCTAATTCAGACTCTGTTTCTGACCTGGAGCAAGGAAAAACTCCTCAGCACACATGGACAGTCCTCAATGAGTTTTAATTTCCATTACTTTTACCTATGAGCAAGGCAGAGCACTTGTTCATTTGGTTAAGAGCCATTTGCATTTCTTCTCCTCTGATCCCTTATTTAGGTCTGGTCATTATATGCCAAACACATTCTCACCACGGGGCTCTCGCATGTGGTGTCCCCTTACTTGGAACGCCATTTCCCTTGATCTTTGTAGGTCTTAGTTCTGCACAGCATTCAGGCCCCTGCTTGAGTGCCCCCGTGCACAGAAACTTGCCCCGATCAGCCTACCTAAGTGATGCCCTTCTCACTCTCTTCTTGCCCAATTTTAGTTTTCTTCAAAGCATTTACCACTCACTGATGTTATGTATTTCCTTGTGGGGTTTCTGCCTCTCTCCCGTTGGAACACAGACTCCACGTGGGCAGGGCTCCTTGACCTTGCTCGCTGTGCGCGTGAGGCCTGCTGCTCAGTGAGAACTCGAGGAATGCGCGTGGGGTGGATGGGTCACTGGAGGAGTGTGATCCTCTAGCTCTGAAAGCCAGCCAAGAATAGGGTCTGTCAGGGCCATGGACAAGATATAAGCGTACAAAATGGGTCCCTGTAAAGGAGAGTGAGCCTGAGAAGGGGAGGTGAGGCAAATGAAAGTGCCTTGGGTCACTGGGCAACAGGGACGGTAAGGTGGGGGCAGGGGAGATCCCTAAGAAGTGACAGGGACAGTGAAAGGGGACATGGAGGGACACAAAATGAAAACTTCCCCTTTCTGCAGAAGTCCCATGCTAAGTGGCAGCTCCAGTGCCCCTGGTGGGCCTTAGGGACTGTCCTCCCACCCCTGCCCAGCTGGCACATAGCAAAGTCCCCCAGACACCTTGCAGCTCATCCCAGAGACACTCAGAAGACCCTGTCATCATTTCTTTGCCTTCCCCTCCCTGGGTTACAGGCCTTGACCCATCCTCCAGGAAGACATCTCCCCCCTTCCATACTCCACATCTGAATCAGATGGTGCATTTCATACCAGGCAGGGCTGTGCCCACTGACACACTTGAAAAATTACAGGGATGAAAATAAATTGGGTGTTTGCTTAGCACCCTTGTCTCCTGAGCATCGAAATCTCTGGGGGTGGTTCCTCCTCCCTCAATGCTGGATTCACCTGAGGGCCCTCTGACCAGGCCAAGCCAGTCAGAGTTCCCATCAGGATTTTCCAAACCAAAAGTGGGTCAGGAGCTCTAGTCCCTCTGTGGTCCCAGAAGCTTGGGATGGTTGCTGGCCATGTTTTTTTTTTTTTGCCATAAAGCTAAATTCAGACAGATACAGAAAGAAAAAGCAGAGAAAGGAAATCTAGAAGCACTGGAGTTCTCATTTCTAGTTGCTCCCGAGGCCCAGGGTCACCCTGCCCTTCCAGGAATCTCCTTATTCTGTTCTTCCCTTGGTTATGTTAAATAGCCTAGTATTATCCCAAGTGATGCCTCCCCTTTCCCCAAGCTGATGCA